>MU872733.1:0-12774 GCA_036418205.1 Ostertagia ostertagi | reverse complement strand
TGATCGGGATTTTGAGGACCAGTTTCAAGCGCTAGTAGTCGCCGACTTTTCCCAAGGCGAATGGAAGGGAACTATCGTGCTAAATGGCGTCTCTTTGGGCATGCCTTTAAGCACAATTGATGGGCTCAGATGTTTTGGCCCAAGCACCTGTGGCCAAAGGGTCAGGTGCTTTGGCGCTAAATGATCATGATATCCGTATTCTTCCTGGTCCAATTATCTTGGGCGCAATTGTCCAGATAAATTGCTGAACGTCCCATATGGGGTTGTTGATAACTTTGATTTCGAATGTAACATCCAGTTATAAGGACTAGTGTGAGGTTGAGGTTGAGGTTTGAGGTGACTTTTCAATAAGGTAAGGGGATCGAGAGAAAATTGTTGTGCTAAATGGCACCGGCGCTGAAATAGATGCCATGTTTGTGGAAAGGGTTACAGGGTGGTCGGAAACTTTATGTTAAGGTTCGCAACGAATTTCGTGGGAAGCTACAGCCGGCTGGCACGGGTCTATCGAATTAGTCGTGATCATTATTGGAATGAGTTGCTAATTCGTTATTAGGACTATTAGTTATCCTTGTAGGTGAAGTTTCAGCGAAGGTTTGCTCCCCTCCCCCCCCTGGAGGCATTAGAGGGCTCTAGAGGTCGTTATAATGCAACAGTGCCAAAATTGTTTGGAAATGGGTTTTATCTTTTTTTTCTATATCTCCCTTTCAATTCGTATATCTTTATTGGCTTGCATAGAATACAGCCTCAAGTAACTACAGTAAATATTCAGGGTTTCACGGGAAAACAAGGAACATTTCATGGACAACAAATGATTGATTATGGGACGAAAGTCGTCGGTGGTGTGTCACCGAACAAGGTATGGCACCATGCTTGAATTGTTTAGTTGTTTTGTTGGATTAATTTCAATTTTCAATTTATTACATGCTCTTCACATGTGTAAAACCAAACATTTAAAATGAACAACAACAAAAACGTGAAAAACAAAAATGCTGCATAGATAAACAATGTAGTACGGAAAAAGGCTAATGTGTTGTAAAGCAACAGACTTATTCAGAGTGATTCAGATAAAGAGATACCGCTTTCTTGAATTTAGAGAAAGAAGCTGGGATAGCAAGACCCTTACTCATTTTCACATACTCCATTCCTGCTCGGAACGTGAAAAACCTGCGCCCAACCGAAGAGTGGGGCTGCCGAAATACAAGCTTGAGTTTCTCTCCCCTAGGAATCTACGGTCACGTAACAGCTTTTGCAAGTTATAAGTAGTAATGGGAAATTCCTTCATAGTAATGTTATGAGCGAAATCTTTTTTGCTCGAATATTAATCATTTTGGGATTTCTGTTGGTTCGTGGTTACTGGTTTGTTCAAGGAGAGGATTTGTGTATCTAGGCTGGAACGGAGCATCTGGGCTTGCCAGTATTCAAAACAGTGGCAGAGGCAAAAGAGGCGACTGGATGCGATGCTACGGTCATCTATGTTCCATATAAGGCAGCTGGAAAGGCTATTGAAGAAGCTATGGAAGCCGAGGTACGTCTAGTCTTTTGAAGGTTAATGCCACATCCTACTGGTAAATAGGTATTTTGATTCTATTTCATTTAAGGCGCATTCATAGTCGGTCGTCCGATGGAAGCGATCGTAACGATAGCACAGCGTTACATACGTATCGATCGTTGTATTAGCGCATCGGACAATCATACGCATCCAATGCTGTGCGATTTACGGTCGTTACGATCGACGACCGACTATAAATGCGCCCTGAAGAGGGGTGCTGCGATGCGTGAACTACTGCAATGCCTGTTTTGCTGAATGACTCCCTTAAACTTACGAGCTGCTAGTGGATTCATTCCTACGTCATTTCTTTTCTTGGGTGTTGGACGGGTTTTCATTCAGTGCGGTGCGCAGACGTAATTCTGGTTCAGGGGCTGAGCCCCCCCCCTTTGGAGGGCTAAGCCTGGAAGAGGGTGGTACTTCGAATAAAATGGAAGCCGCTGGCGCCTCTTTCCCCATATATGTGGTTATGTCCTCAATTTTTATAATAAAATTCTTGGGGTGGTTCTGAGCGCGTATCTCATCGGCAGCCCCATTGTTATAAAATAGAATAGCTATACCCTCGTTCTTCGCATTCTGGCGTATATGCCTTCTTCGAACCCAAATTCAATTACTCGAATGGTTTCTGCTTCTTTTGTAATGGCGAAGATTTACCTACGTTCTCAAGCTTCAGTCTTCTATACTTTTTGTGAATTAAGAAAGGAACATTGGAACTCAGAAAACTGTGCTCCACGGATTTGTTGAGTTATCAAAGCCCTATATAAGGTCTTTCTAATCGTTGAGCTGATTTCTGCAAAAAGATTACTGTTCAACACAGAATTACAAAAATTCAACAATATTGGCTTTTAGGTCGGTCTCATTGTTTGCATTAGTGAAGGAGTTCCTCAGCATGATATGGTGTACGCGAAAAGTCGACTTTGAAGCAGAGTGAGTGAAGATGGTATCAGATGTGTTATCATGCTTGGGTTTTCACCATTGCAATTAATTCCCGGTAACTAGTTTTTCTCTTGCAGATAAATCTCGGCTGGTAGGTCCTAATTGTCCGGGAATCATCAAATCGGACGAGTGTAAAATCGGTATCATGCCTGGTGGAATCCACAAGAAGGGTTGCATAGGTTAGTTTGCTATTCCAGTTGATGGGAACCGCGAAATTTTTGAAGTTTTGTATCTTTGTACTAGTATGATGCTGCTTTCGTGTGAATGAATTTTTTTTTTTTTTGGCCAAATGTCGCTTTTAGGGGTTTGCGTTGATGTTTAACAGCTCCGCTGTTCTTACATCTTTCTAATGAGCTCATATCTACGTGAGGTGTGGTTCACTACTACAGAAAGCGACTTTTTCGCGTTTCGCAGCGCAGAAGTTTTTGCTGTGGGAACTCGGGTCCACCAATGATTAGCGGTGGAACTGGGATTCCCGCAGCGAAGAATATTCCGCGCTGCGAAAACGCGACAAATTCGCTTTCTGCCGTTGCTTGCACACCGTCAATCTGTGCCGCTTAGCTGCTCGGGCTCAGCCCATCTCTGACCTCATTGTTATGTGTCATATACTCACATAGGTTATGTCGACGTCAATATACAATAAGTAAACACAAGGCCTACGATCTACGGAGTTGACGTTCCGTTTTACGCTCTGTGTCGTATGACCTTCTCCCTATCATTTTGCTCTCATTGGTCTTCGGAAAAGGCTGAAGGAAATGGAGTTAGTAGACTAGCGAGGGCTACTCCGCATGGAGCCAAATCTCAATCATAATCCGACTCGCCACGATTTATTGTGGGTGTCAATTCTGGAGCCGTTGGCGTTTGGGAGGTGCCAACCGTGAGTGTCGATTTTGATGGGTGTAACGAGACGCGCTAATTGAGAGCGCCGATAAAACGGTGCGGGCGGGGCTGCAAACTACGGCGTAATTGAATCACTGCATCGCAGGCACTAATCGCTTTCGAGGGAAATTCTTCAGCGTATTTCCTCTACCATTGTGTTATTTCAAGATTTGGTTGCTTATTTTTAATGACTGCATCCTTTTTCGAAAGCGGCGACGTTCCCTGCATTTTGATGGATGACTTGTTTTGATATACGCTTGCACGCAAGCATAACAGGTTTGTAAATTATGCAACGTCAGAGATTTTTCTTGCGTCGTGAGCGTCCTTAATAGATAATATGCATATTTTTTATAACGAATGCTGTGGAATGTGAGGACCTCTGTATGCTATACGAAGTTATTACGACCATCAGCAAAATTTTATACTCATTAGCAAAGAGTAGCTGATAATTTCTGATCAACCTAATTGTAGCTGGTCACTAGGGCTCAACGTATTTTCCTTTCAAGAAACGGAAAGAGCGTCGAAGGCAGACCATACACCATAAGTGACGACGGCCGCCACTAATCTGCCAATAAAGTGATAGTCTGTTGCAGTTGTGTTCTATAGTTACCACTTCTTCTTCTTCTTCTTCTTATTCTTCAGCGTTTGTCCCGCTTGTTGGCGGGGTCCGCTTTTCTGATATGCTGACGCCACTTTTCCCGATTAAATGCTTGGTCGGGGTGGATGTTAACCGACTTCAAGTCTGCGTGCAACGTATCGAGCCAGTGGTGATGTCCGTTCCTCCAAGGGGTGCCACTGGGAACCTGCTCACTTTTGTGAGCTGAGCTGAACACGGACATTCGAATGCAGGCGACAGGCCCCCGTGACAGGCCGGCCTACGAACACCCACGTCACATCACAAATGTCATGTCGCCTAAGTGTATAACTTACAACTATCATTCACCAAAAACCAGCTATCACTATGAATCACTACTAACCAGATTTCCTTGGATCCCGTGACACTTGTGGTGTATGGTCTGCACGTCACTGCGGTGTGTTGTCTGCACTCGACGCGCTTCAGGTTTTCTGAAGCAGAATATGATGAGAATGTTCGCTGCTTTTGTGAGCCTAGTAGATAAATGACGATGATATAATAGTCGCTCTGAAGTCGCTCTTGGGAATACTGAATAATTTTACAGTGATGTAGTGTCTCGATCGCGGGACTTGATATGAGGACTGTACATCAAGACAAAGCATCAGGCTGGCATGGGCAAGACTGGTGCTTGGTATAGACGTGATCCCTTCAATGGCACCAATTTCATTGATTGTTTGGAAGTGTTTTTCGCTGACAAGAGTACTAGAGGTTTGTAACATTTGACATCCCTTCGTTGAATAGCTCAGGTTGAATTTTTGTCTTAGGAGTGATTTTGATTGGAGAAATTGGTGGAACAGCAGAAGAACAAGCAGCGCATCAATCAAGATAGGTGAAAGCTGGCGAGCAAACAGTTTGTCGTTTCATCGTGGTGTTACGGACCTCACAGGGCAGACGAATGGTCACGCGGAGCAATTATACGAAGTTATACGAGGTATGTGGCATTGAGGTTATAGCAATAGCGGCGACTGTTGTCATCAGCCCCGTGAGCACTGGAACCCATTTTTCTATTTCTAGGTCTAGCAGGCGACAAAATAGAAGCTCTCAAATCAGCTGGTGTCCACGTAGTGGACTCACCTGCACATCTTGGGGTAACCATGGCCAAATCACTAATCCATGGCGCCTATGGCGCTCGTTAAGTTTGGTCTATGATTCCACTCCATACCTTTCCTAATGAAGTTATTACGGAGTATATACGATATTTAAGTTATTTCCGTTAAGACTTCTGCTCTTTACTTACTTATATATAGCGAGCTAACAAGACAGGTAGTAACGGTGTAGCTTTATTCGTTTATTAAATATACTTGTTAATTATTATAATTGAATGTCTCTTTCTTCCGATCTCAACTACTGCGGTTACTGTAGTATGGATGCATTCATTTTTTTTGTGATTTGTGTGGTCCGCTAGGTACCATAGGATTACGATTGTCTTACGTAGGTTAATTGTCCTTAAAGCTGTACAGTAATTTATTGTGCTGTCAAATGTTAGTACTGTGAATTATAGAAATACCTAGGTAGCTGAGAGAATGCTGTGTGTATGACCACGATATGTCCTGCTTTGTGCAGAATAAAGTACTAACGAATTATTCAGTGTTTGTGGTGTAAGCAGTTCTTCAAAGTGACTGTTCATGATTTTTTTGTTGGAGGCAGTCAAAGCGAAATGGTGATCGGTTTGGCTACTTTTCTTTAAGGTCAGTGATTACGGATGGCGGTGCGGCTTGATGCGTCCTCGGTGTCACTGAGGAAGACTTCAGCGGCACTTTATGGAATGCGATTAAGCATGCCTTCGTAATGCCTTTCATTCATCCAGATTGGTCCGGCAACCACCGGGACCTCCTTACCTGCGTAAGCTTTACTCCTTCCAATGTGCTCCCATCCACTGGTGACATGGACACCTCGTGGAGGTGGCACGCATGCACAAAAAAGTGTCTTATATAGTAGAAGGCATTACCGTAATCGTGACATGACCTTAGAATGATATTAATTGGACCTCAGGTCTTTTGGCGGTTAGCTCCCCTCGCCCTTCTCCATCTCCCTCTACTGCTCTCCAGCTGCTATTGCAGCATCATGTGGAATGAATGAGACCATGCTCAGTAGGTGTTTATATAGCCGTTGGGGTGTTATCACATTGATAGCACTGCAAAACATTGATTGCTAAAGTCATAGTTACTCGATTTTGTTAACGGTCTGTTTACTTCACGAGTTTCCCTACCACTTCATTTTGCGGACGGACACACATACATACATACATACATACATACATACATACATACATACATACATACATACATACATACACACACATACAGACATACAAACCGACACACAAAGTTAGCGCTTTATAAAATAGAAGGATTTATTCAATAACTTCAAATCGCAACTTTCATGCCATTTCGTAATGATTACCCCTTGGAGTCGATTTCAGCCCAAGGCAACCTTTATAGGCGATAGTGGCAGCTGGTCCCGTCCAGCTTCCGCAGCCGGGTCCCCTTACAGCTTGAGTCATCCTCTTGACGGTCTAACTTACTGTAAATGAGTTGACGTCTGAGAGTCTAAGAATTAGAGGAAGTATATGTGGCGCCGTTATCATTCGAGCGATCACCGCTTTAACACCTCGGAGCCCATGCAGCCCATATGTGGGCTGCATTTCCGTCGAGCGCGTAGGACCTTGCAGCCCATATCTTGGAAACGATTACTGAGTTTCTATTTTATTTTTCTCCCCATATCATTCGATAAGGTTTCTTCTGCATCTACAGTCGAGATCCGTAAGTTGGGGTAGGCGTGTCACCGGAAGTGACGTGGACTTGATAGAAGTTGCGTAGATAAGTCGTTGCCAGCATGCTTTGCTGATATCTCGCGATGTATATTGGAAGCCCCTTATCCACATAGATTCTATCAAGTACACGTCACTTCCGGTGACACGCCTACCCCAACTTACGGATCTCGAGTACACTCTGTATCGGAGGACGGGAAGAAAATCGGCGGCACACAACACACCGTAAGTGACGGCGGCGATGAAAAAAATTGACAATTGACCACTGACGAGGACATCGATCGATCGCTGTTGTATTCTACTGATTATCAGATAATCAGTAGAATACAACAGCGATCGATCGATGTCCTCGTCAGTGGTCAATTGTCAATTTTTTTCATCGCCGCCGTCACTTACGGTGTGTTGTGTGCCGCCGATTTTCTTCCCGTCCTCCGATACAGAGTGTATATGTATCTTTAATTCGCTTGATAACGGGCCTAAAAATGTCACTGAAGCTCTCGCGCGGTCGGCAAAAAACGTAGAAACGTGCGCGGTTCGATCCACGTCGTGAATTTGATGCTGTTATTGCGTTGTTGATGGCATCATACACAATGGGAGCCACGGTTGCAAAAGGTTGACATCACTAGCTAACCGTGGAACCTAATGTAGCAGTTAAGTGTCCAACAAGTGTGGAAGTGGGCGTGCCTAACAATCGGCTGCAATCCCCTCACCCGATTGTTAAGCACGTGAAGCGCTAGAAAGGACAAACACGCAGACCGTACCTACCACCATACACTTCACGGTGATAACCACGCCCACTTCGAAGCTGTTCAGCTCCCTTTCTAGCGCTTTCCAAGGTGAGTTTTTTGTTCAGTCACACTTTTATGTTCTTGACTAGGCTAGCGCATCGTTCCACACCATTAGTGTCGAAGGTAAAAACCCTGCTGGGACTGTTGCTTCAAGGTTACATCCAGCGGTACCGCAATATTATAGTTGCCTCGATTTCCTCTCCAGACAAAGGACAGGGTACGAAAGCATCTTCCAACGTAATAGGCCCCACAACCACAACAAGGAGACCATCAGCTGGACATGGGATTTTTGAATTCACACAGTCTCACTGTAGGCCCGAACTTTCTGATGTTTCTTTATTAAATACAACAACAAGTACAAGAGAAAACATAATCAGCTATCAGTGTTCTGAATTCGGCAACTAGGCACCCACAGTGCTGTCGCAGAATCTCGTCATCACATGATGTCCCACTCGAACGCTCAGATTCTAAACGTTATATTATCATTGTGGGGCGACTTCTATCGAATCGTGGACGTGTAGCCAAGTCACTCGGCGACGTCGCGCGTTGACTTTCCGTCACATACTCCAAGGTGTGCGGCATTGTGTGCGTTCGCGCGGGACTGGTTCGCGACATGCAAATCACAATCCATGCACATGAATAGAAAAATTACTCACGGTGTAACCTTTCAGGTTCACTATGTGTTGTATACCGCCAGCAATTGTTCTGACATTGGCGACGTCATATTCGTTCACTGAGACGTAAATGATCCGGATGCCAGCTTTTCGCATCTATAATGATAGTACTGATAAATGACTTTGATAGCGCTTTTGGAAGCGGCGCTGTTTGCTCAGAAGCAGGTAAGCTTGTAATGCTGATCGCTGCCAGAAACCTGCCCTGGAGGATGACCAAAATACAACATGACGGCAGCTCAGTACCTAAATTGAGCTCCACTTTATCCAACCGAAACAACTTTTACTCCTGTTGGCAATGATAAAGTAATCGGATACTCGTGTCGTGACGTTGCGGAGATGAATCGAGTTATGTTTGAACATATGGGAACGGGTCCATGAATCATTCCTGAGCCATCGTAACTTGCAGCCTCGTGAAATGAGTAATGAGTATTTTACTCGCTTCGGCAATGGATAGTGCAGAACACGAGGCAGATAAGCTGAGTTTACAGACAAGTGGCACTTTCGCAGTGGATACCCTTTTGATCAGGTGGTATCGTTCGATTCACTTAAAGGCAGCGATTACGATAAAGAAGGAGCGCATTCGCGGTACGCATATGCACCACACGAATCAGTTACTTGGCTGTCAGGGAAGCGAGGTGTGGCGCTTCACGACAAAGGTTCGCTGCTGGTTGCTGAGCAGGACTTCGAAAGCACTCCGTCCAATCGAAAGCGATCACTAGTTGACTTGGCGATCTGGACGAGTTGCGTTGCCAGCAGCGGCACAACTGAAGCAACTCGAGTGGAGCGTAGACTGGCATGCTGTCAGCACGCCAGTTGCAAATAGAACTCTTACGTCCGCTTTTGAGCCGTCACCTGTGGATGAAGTGAAACACGCCAAAAAGGGATCCCATGTTGCGGGTTTCGTTTGATGCATTTCTCCGCTTGTTCGGCCACTGACCATTGAGCAGACCAAGTTTCTATCAAACCTTCTTTATGATATATCCTTTACTGATCAACTGTCAACCTAATCACTTTCTTTAATCGAAGTCGCATTGACAGACGACATGGCCTATATGTACGATAAATTGCCAGGACTAGCAAATGTGTAGGTCAGTATTTTCATCACCCCAGACGAGAATGGCTAACTGATCACCCTAAAGGAAGTGTTGCGGATTGGTAGGTCCAGGAGAGGACCTGCGGATGGCCAAAGGGTGGAAACGAGATACTCACTACCTGAGATGTCGGTCAGAATCTGAGATTGCATGCGCGTATGACCAGTGCCGGGGCGACGCGATCGCTCCATCGCTTGTCCATCGCGATGCAATCGCTCTGCCTAGAGCGACTGCGTCGCGCGATCCAGTCGCTCTGCTTAGGGCGATGGCATCGCGATTGCGCAATCGCTCTGCCAAAGAGTGGAGCGAACGAGCTGTTGGCCCGCCGCCGCGCCACGATCGATATGAGACAGCAGTGCGCAACTTCCCCCTGCCAACCGATATTGATCGTGGGCGGAGGTGGCGGGGCCAATTCGCCCGTCGCTCCCACTCTTGCGCCGAGCGATTGCATCGCGATGGACAAGCGATGGAGCGATCGCGTCGCTCCGGCACTGGTCCATCGCGATGCAATCGCAGAGTCTGACCGACATCTAACGTGGGCTCTAGAAACCAAACCGTACAGGTCCCGCGGTGACACCTAATTACAGATGAACTAGGGTATGAGAAAGACCAACAAACTGACTAGAATGTAATTACCCGTTGAACATAGGACTTGTGGGTTTTACCCTTTCGCTGCAGTACGCGAACACAGGACTCCAAAATCCACAGGACAGGGTTTTCTGAACCGTTAAAAAATTTTTAAATGTAGTACTCAAACACTTCAATTGTTAGTAACGATAGAAAGAAGAAATAAGACTCACGCTGGGTCGCCTTTCTCAACCCGCAGATCGAACACACTAGATTCCAGACTAGGAATAACATCTGAGAATAAGTTCTAAGGACTAACGCCCTGCGAGACCGCCGAAAGATAGGACGAAGGGGAAGAATCTTGAAGACGAGAAGGGAACACCGGGGCGGCGCCGGCGCGTGATGGTGCTGATGCACCGAATAGTACCTGCGTAATCGACGCAACGTATATCACAGATAGAGGCGACGGTCCATAACTTCGTACTTCTATCTTGGCGAGGCACTTGTGCGCCCAGGGCTGCTGCTGGGGCGATTGGACATGCTACGCGACAGGCAAGCGCTGAGTAGTGTGCGAGAATTCCACTTAATTTTATCGAATTGACCCCGAAAAATGCGCTTCGCACCACCACTTGAAACTTCTCAACCTTAGCCCATCGGCTGGAATATATCAAGAAATAATGTTTTGAGCTAAAAGAAGGCACTCACGTTGATGGCGATTTTCTGTTCGGCGTACGCATATCCTTCGGGGTCATCTCGTCCATTTATGCAGTTTGTCGTCCTTCCGTTGTGTACAACAACCAGGGTTTTTGAACGTGAGCGCTCTGCCTGGCAAAGATTGGAACTTTAATGGTTGGCTTCTATCAGGAAAAGTATCAAAAGAAAACACTTGCTCATCCTGATATTGTAGAGATGAATTTGAAAATAATATAAAATTCCTTTTCATTGGAGTGAACAGCTTCTGATAAGCTCTTGCCCTTTGTTGTGATTTACAAACGAGAGTGGTGGAATGCACACGGTGATGACCGAGGTAGAAAACATTGAACGATGTGGGACAACAGGTGCTTCTAAGCGTACAGTATGCTAGCAAAGTCGTTCCCGCGCCGCTCGCACCTCTGTACTCTCACCAATTGGCTGACTTCTCGCTATGTAACTCTAGCCGCTCTGGAAGAGAGAACGTTAGCATTGATGAGGTCAACACCGGTGAGGTCAACACCAACCAAAGAGCAGATCAACGGGCAAAAAGGAGTCCATTTCTCGGAGTACAGATAATTTTTTCTGATTTCTCTTCATCTCTGCATCGCTGACCACCCCCTAACTCGATTTCTGATGGGCTGTCTTTTCATCTCGGACTACGCCTTTTATCCAGTCGTCTATGCATCGTATTACTAAGAATGTACTGCAGTAACCCAAGCAAAGCTAGGTATGAATTGCTCGCCGATGTACTGCGTGATGCGTATGGTGGTGCCTGGGTTTAGCCACGGGATTGGAGACGCCTGAGCTTTTTTCTGTTGGAATTTTTTTATTACTTCTCTGATTTGTTTATTTGACACAAGGAACACTACTGTATCCTACAACATATCGTAAATCCTTAAAGGCAAAGTTCGGGCTCAGACCCACTTAATGAGCCTTTACGGTGGCTAGAAGCGCTAGGTACGCAAGTGCAGAGGTCGCGTCACTTCCCTACTTCGAAAAGCGTTACTTAGACGCTAGGCGCTAAGGACTTCTAACAGACTCCACCAAACTTAACATGGTCCGCCCACCGCTCGATATCTTGTCTGCGTCGCGTTGATCTGCTATGCTCTCTCTTCTCGGACTTCTCTACCGCTCTCCGCGCTCACATTATCTCTCATCTCCCTGCCTTTTGAACTTCTCCACAGCATAGAGCAAAATGCTCGTATTTCCTGTGTATTTCAGGATTTTTTTCCTTTTTTCTCCACTGGCGGTCCACCTCCCACCCCTACTTTCACATTTGAGTGGAATTACCTCATCAATTTAATCCTGAATCTTGCCTTTAAGTAGTATTCAGCAACTCACTTGCAGATCCGTTAATCTCTGATCAAATTAAAATCGGTGCCGAATTTGAGACCATGCCGATCAACGGAAAATGTCTCCCCAAGAGCTGCGCTAGAGGGCGGTGCAGATTGTCATCGTATCGAAAAGAAAATCATTTCATTCAGGAAAAAAGGAGCCCGTCCTTGTCCCTTAAAGGAATCTTGCGCGGAAAAATTCTTGCATTCTTTCCCAACATGAATATGTCAGTTGTGATCACTGGAAACACACAAAGTTTCACGCATGAAGATTCGGTTTCCGAAGAGAAACAAACTTACAAAAACTACACTCTATGGACAATCGAAGGTAAGTGGCGCGGAGCCAAAGGCGGGGCATGGAAAGAAGTCCGCCTTGGGCGGCTACGTATCAGGCGACGCAATGAAAGAATCGGGTTAAAGCGTGCGATTTTGGAGAGTAGAGACAAATCGATCGATAGAATAGGATGCAGTAGAAGTGTGAGATGTGAATGCAATAAGTCAAAAGGCCAGAAAGAGTTTCTAGTGACGGCACTCCAAGAACCAAGTGGAAGCGTTCCCGTCGCCAGCATTTGTGACAGATGTCCGGCGGTAATTTGAACGCGTAGCAGCCCTTTCGGTTTTTCGAATTTTTACCAAAACAAATGCAATTTTTTGTTCTTTTCGTTCTTATCGTGAATGATGGGTCTCAAGCCAGTGATTATGGGTGAGATAGAATCTGATTTTTCCGGAGAATGATTCCTTTGAGTAACTTCAGTCCTTCCCTCTTCAACTATTTACCATATTTTATTTGAATTCCCATTTGTAATAACTGCTACGGTAACTTGTTCTTTTGCTTCGCGCCACCTGTATAATTTGATTCTGC
>MU872730.1:0-12860 GCA_036418205.1 Ostertagia ostertagi | reverse complement strand
CCACTTTCATTTTGTGCAATCACACGAAAACCCAGCCGACGCAGGGACTCGAGGACTAACTAAAACGCAATTATCGGATCACATATGGTGGGAAGGACCAAAATTTCTACGCATCCCTTGCAATGACTGGTCGGGACCTACTTATGAATTACAATTCGACGAAGCACAATATGAAATATTGAACATCAACGCAATTAACACCAAAAGAAGCGGATCAAGTAGCCATGACAACATCTATATTAGACTTGAAAAGATTCAGTTCATTCGAAAAGGCTAGAAGAATAATGGCACTTACTCTATTGTTTCTGAAGAAACTAATCAAACAACTCCCGCACGATAGACAAAAAGCGATCTTTAAAAGCATCAGAGAGTTACAAAACTTCTCCGACTCACTATGTACTATCGGAGGGAGCGATATTACCGCAGCAAGATACGCACTAATTCGAAACCACCAAGCAGTACATAATACAACTAATTTTCGCAAGTCCGTAGAAAATACGCTACGACTTTTCAAAGATGATAGAGGATTATGGTGTTCTAAAGGGAGAATAGGAAACTCCTCACTTAACGAAGAGGCAAAATATCCTATATTCATTCACCCGAAAACTCCACTCGCAACACTGATCATAAAAGACACACATGGACTTTACCACTTAGGAATCGAACATACGATAGCAACAGTTAGATCAAAATACTGGATTCCCAAGTTGAGGCAACAAGTACGTCAAATAGTAAAAGCCTGCGTGAGATGCCGTAGATTCAATGGCCTCCCATATGCTATCCGGAAATGACAGACCTACCGAGCAGGCGTGTGAATCGATGTCATGTGTTTCAACACGTTGGGGTAGACCTCTTTGAACTTCCAACAACCACAGAAGGTGAAGAGCAATTGAAGCCATATGGCTGCATTTTCACATGCACCGTAACCAGACTCAGAAATAGTAAAAAAGCAGCAGTAGGAGAATTTTTGAACGCTTCTAAGACGTTTCATAGCACGCAGAGGAGTACCTAGCTCAATAACAAGTGACAACGCGCCCTCATTTTTACTTGGCGCAGAAATTTTGAACGCAAAAATACATGAAAAACATATGAACAGGGAAATCCTTGATGTATTAGGTTGTCTCATAAATAGTGTCGCTTTTTTTCAACCAAAAAATTTTCATCTAAATCCCATGCTTTTACATTTCATATACCATTCGAAAGAGAATTGTCTGCTCTACAAGATGCTATGTTCCTCTTCCACCTCTGTTCCAGGGTTTTCAAATTTTAGGCCTGCGAAATGGGAGGTCCAGCCGACAAAAATTGACCAAACCGACAACTATCTCTAACTTTATCTTCCCTTGGGAGAAATCAATCAATGATGTACCCTCTACTTATGCATGACCTCTTCTAAACATTACACTATTAGGTTTCCCAAGTCGCGTCGTTCCATTTCCAGACCTGGTTTTTCAACCAGAACTCGACGGTCGAGCACCATTACCTGAGATCTAGGTCGAAATTTTTTTATAGCCGAGACATTGAAAAACTAGTAGAATTTAAAGAACAAGTCATGACTAAGTTAGGAATGTACGCCTGGTTGATTTTCTCATCTTCTCAGGGATAATTTTTTTCAAAGAAATGCGGTCACTTTCGTGGATAAAGCACCTTATTCCTAAACACCTAAAATTCGAACTAATTCCCAACAAACATAAAAACAAAACAAATGAGCGAATAGAGCAGAAGAAGTGCTCACAAAAGGAACACCACTCGATATGAAACAATGGTTTATTTGAATAAAATTATCAGCAGAAAAGATAAAAAGCTGGTATTTGAGTGCTGACTCAACTGGATCTTGCTTGGTTGGCCCGATCCCGCATTCAGAACACGCTGGACACCGACAGCTTTTTTTTGCAACAATTAGAAACAAGATGCCCTAATGTCAGTGATCAAAGAATTGTCTAGTGCTTGCCAACGAGTCGTGCCTTCATTGGCGAGAACACATGAGGTTGCACGGCTGCAGCTGGGAAAACAAGGCGGATGTCTAGAGTTCACAATATCCGTTTGGTCAAAAGGCCTTTCAGCAATATGAGCTGCTTGGAGTCTGGCATAGACATATATGACGACATCGTTATTGTAGTTCTGTATTGCTATTCATTTGTCGATGCGATCGCTAGGAAACAAGCAATACCCTGAGCAAGCATGAACGTTTTTCTTGGACAGAGCCGCCTCAGAGGCACATTGCAGAATTTTATTGACGCATAATCTTCCACGTAAACTTAAGTGACTTCGCATAACCCAACTCGAGCAATTCCTCATTAGCATTCATCCAAAGCCGACGCTTGTAACTTCAGACTCAGCGTACAATTCCACTTACACTTGGTTCACGAGAAGCCCAGTTTAATAGCCTTGAATGACGTTATTGGCAGTGAAGATCATTGCTACAGACGTCAATTAAAATCTGGACTCTTGCGCCTGTTGGTAAATGAGGTATTCGAAATACGTTCTGTGAACCATTCCTAGTTTTCGGGCACAACTCGGCCTAAACAGTTTGCAACAGCTGGGACGCCAGTTGCCGTGCGCTAACACACGCAAATGTCCAGACATTGCGTCGTACGCAGTGGAACCTTTTTATCCAAGCCGCTTTTTAGCAGGTGTGAGCCATTGAAGCGCTCGTGCCTCAACACGACTCGCTCCATTCCTTATTCCTTTTTTCATTTCATTTTTCCTTATCACATCGAATCTCCAATGTAGCACTTCAAGAATACTATGTCCGCCCAAGTTGAGCAAACCCACTAAGAATCTGAGCTGCGAATTTCTGCTGGCGCCTCATTTGAAAATTCCGTCTCGATTCTAATCACTAGTCATTTTTATGTTCTTTAATGTTCTTCCACCGTGCTCCGTGAACGTTATGTACCTATCGTGCAGAGATACTGCAGCTAGTTGTGCTAACTTCGAGATAAACACAGGCATGGGGCTGCAGCTCTTTGGCTTCTCCCACCACTTCTGTAGATGTCTCCACATGTTTGAAAGAGATAATCAATATATAGTGGGGAAACTTATTTCTAGCGCATTATATAATAATATGCAGTAGTGTATTATTATATAATGCTTGGCAGTTTTTTGCACATTGAATTTTTGTGTATGCTGACTATTATTTTTATCAATTGACACGTACATAATGCCATTTTTTGGATCCTTCACCATGGAAAATGTCCCTGTCCAGTTAATAATTCGTAGGTAGGGCTGGAGGTTACATGGTCCGTCAATCGTTTTGTACTGCACTTATTTGGGGAGAGGAATGTCACTTATTTGGGGAGAGAATCTTACAAGGAATGTTAAGAAATTCTTATGTAGATTGAAGGAGACCTAGGCTGATTGATAAAGTCTTGAACTCTGTAATAATGATGATCCTCAGAACTTTTCTGAAAAAGATGTGAGCTTTCAAAGTTGGCAAAAGAACGTCTATGAGGCGAGCTACAGGCAGTTGATGCCGCCATGGCGCAGTGGCAGGTTTTTCGCTCTGCAAGCTGCGGCTCCCTGTCGGTGGGCACAGTTTAGCACATTGCGCTTTACAGCTGACGGGGTGGTTTATTATGGATTTTCATGAAACGGTATCATTTTTCGTTATCTCATTCATCCATAGCTCCTATAAGGTTAGTTGTAATATATTATCAAGACAAAATGAGCTTCAAAAAGCCTCTCACGCGGGCCTTGCAAAACATGCTCAAATGCATGATCATGACAGCCACTTAGGCCTGTGGGCAAAGTTCAAGCGAATTCGCCGAACGTTGAAAAAGTGATCGGCCACGGGATAATTCACAGCCGTCACAATAGCAAATGTGATCACAATAGCATTTAGAACCTGGAGACGAGCTAGACACGTAAACTGGTCATACGTCTGTGATGGATCACGGCTTAAGCGTGCTCCATCGAAACCGGCGCGGCTATTTAAAGGAGCCTTATTCAATAGAAAGGGCGAGATCTCATCCACACCTCCACGCAGCCCCCCCCCCCCCCCCCCCCCCCCCCCCCGCCGCCCCCAGTGAGGTGAATCACTATTTTCTCTTGTCTGTGTGCGCTGATTCATTATACTGCTTTCTAAATGTGTTGGCTCAAAGTGAGAGATTCCTTTTCTGTCGGGACAACAATAAGTGTCAAGTCCAAGCTTTGCGACGGCTTTCGCGATTGGTATACAAAATTTTTTTAAGTCGGTGCAAAAATTCGAATTCCGCCGAAGATTTGCGTGTATGTGTGAATTTGATTCCTGATCAAGAAAATGAGATTCGGTTTTGGTGCAAAGCCACGACAGTCGTGATTCCAACGCCTTGAAAGCTTTCTTTTTCCAACTTTGAATGCTCGCAATCCCCCAAAGATATAATAGTTCAGCTGTTTGCAGGTGGCAGTTCTAGTGCCCATATTTGTAATTAGCATTCAAAATTTCCGTCGACACACCTAGGTCCACTTTCAAAATTCCATGGGAACTTTTCCTGGTAAGGCATGCTTTAACACATTGACGCCCGTACTGATTTCGGCGCATGTCACACATGTGAGATAGCTGCATTACCTGCGTACATATTCGGCGACCATATACCGCACAAATCTCAATTCGGACAGTCCTTGTGGAATTCCTGCACGAGACACTATATAGGCTCGCTTACAAAACCCATGTATTTCTGCACAGGACCAACACCAACTCAACTGCAACCCCCATTGGGCTGGCAACTTATTGCCTTTGATCTTTCTTTGTTACATGATACTTTTTCTCGTTTTTTTTTCGCTTCTTACTATTTTTTGCTCGGCTTCTCATCAGAAATATGCAAGTAATTAGTAGCCATTGGAGTTTACTGTTGAACAGTTTATGAAGGTTCAAACTGAGGCACTGTTTGTGCAAATTAAACTTTCAAAAGTACCTTGAAATTGAAGATGGAGAGCAGCCATGTGTTTATGGATTCAAGGCACTAGTGGAACTTCTATATTCACAGAAGTCATAAAAAAAGATATAAGGGGAGCTTAAAATCAAAGCGCATACCGGGCGGTGCACAAATGTCACATGTGAGAGTTTTGACGTGCATACCCGGCGACATATGCGGGCTGCAATGTAAACATGTTGACAGCATCGCGCGACACGCACGCGCACTACAGGCATTACATCGTTTTGGCATTTTTTGGCCGCGTCGAGGCTTGGGCATATTTAGTGGCGCTTGCGCTCGCTCATAACCGTAGATTTTGAGAAGCAAATACGCAAAACTTGTATGCGACGAAGTGTTTCCACTGGCATTCAAAGTGTTCGACTTATCGGGAGTTACTGTAATGGAAGCTCAACCAAAATGACGTGTTGTGGCTATGAGAGGAAAAAAAACAAAAAAAAAAAAAAAAAAAAAAAAAAAAAAAAAAAAAAAGCAAAAAAACTCCGGAAATATTTCAACTCCTTTCGCCTTCAGAGTTCGAACTTAATTTGTTCGTTGTTGTTTCAGTAAAAACAAATATCTCACTATGCAAATATTTTTGTATTTTTTTCACTCCTATTACACTTTTTTTATCCATGTGCTTACGTTCAATTTGAATACGAGGAATGAACTGAACAGACATTTTGTAATGCCTGGAAAGCTGGCAAACTGTAGCATATTTGGTCATTCTATGATATAAGCCACGGGTTTTTTGTTATGTTGATGCATAGCTTGTAGAATGAACACAAAAAACTTGGGAGAAGTTAAGAAAAATAAATGCAATGGGGGCACAGAAGTGTGCCACAAGTGTCTGATGTTGATTTGAAATATAGGTGCTATACATAGGATGTTGAATCCTGATCATCACGTCGTCAAAGCAAGCTAAAGGAGTGAGGGCCTTGAATCCATTTTTGTCAAAGAAAGAAATGTTCTCCCGATGAGGAACCTTGAGTGGAGCGTGCAAAAGGTGGGCTTAAAATTTAGTTTTTTTTGCGGTTCTAGTTTATAACAGATTCTTTTTTCGTTCTTGACTACATCTACATCACAAAAAACATTGAGAGAAGAGATCCCAACTAGGCTCGAAATTTCTACCTTATCCACCATATCTGTTGTTTATTTGGGTATGTAATACTTGTATTTGCTTTAATATGGAGCTTGCACGCGAGCAAAAGGAATTGCTCACGCTACATGAGTACAAAGTGGGCTCGAAACCAAATGCTGTTGCGTCTGCTCGTAGAGTAAAGATGCATATGTGAAGGCACATTGCAGAGAGGAGTGCAAGAACGTCTACTAATGAATCATTTTTCAGTGATTTGTTTGGATCCGGTAATGAACTCATAGGTGAAATGGGAGTGGCGGATAATTTCCGCTTAAATTAGTGAATCATTTGATGGGTGGCACTTTTTGGTTTTGTGAATGCAAATTGAGGTGCTACAGTACATCTACCGTACATCTACAGTGGCATCCTTCTTGCTATGCTGGTCTTTGTTACTCAACAACGTGCAGCACTTCAGGTGAACTTTGCACACTATTTTAGTTCACAATGCTCTTTCCATATGCTTGATTAATCCGCAATAAGATGGCGGACCTGAGACTTTCTAAATAGCTTTCTTTGAATCTTCACGAGCAGCACATAAAGAGAAAATGATAATCCCTAATGTGTAGATACACGCATGGGTTATTTATGACAGTACGTATAGAGCAACCTTTCTTCACCGTTTTGTTGCTCGTACTTCAGGTGTATTATAGTATTGCTGAAAGCAGGATCAAAAGCGAAGTCGCGAAATTTTTTCGAATAGCCCCTCTTCTCCGCAGCAGTCACTTCCGCCAGTGCCGCTGAAGAGGAAGGCGCAAGATAGATGTTCCGACGTCTTAAAGGAATCTTGCGCGGAAAAATCATGATTCTATTTCAGCCATAAATCACTGGCTTGAGACTCATTATCCACGATAATAGTGAAAAGAACTGAAGTATTGCTTTCGTTTTGATTAGAAATTCGAAAACTCGAAAAGGCTGCTACGCGTTCGAATTGCCCACGGACGTCTTTCACGAATGCTGGCGACGGGGATGCTCAAACTTGGTTCTTGGAGTGCATTCACTAGAAGCTCTTTCTGGCCTTCTGCTTCGTTGCATTCACATCTTACACTTCTACTCCATCCTATTCCATCGATCGATTTGTCTCCACTCTCCGAAATCGCGCGCTTTAACCCGATTCTCTCATTGCGTCGCCTGGTACGTAGCCGGCCAAACGCCGTCTTCTTTCCATGCCTCGCCTGGCTCTGCCTCCTGGTCCTTCGATGGTCCATAACGTGTAGTTTTTGTACGTTTGTTTCTCTTCAGAAACCGAATCTTCATGCGTGAAACTTTGTGTGCTATTTCCAGTGATCACAACTGACATATTCATGTTAGGAAAGAGTGCAAGAATTTTCCGCGCAAGATTCCTTTAAGGAAGCAAGGTAATGAAGCTATGAAAGTAATCGACTGGAAATTAACAAATTTAAATTAGATACGGGAACTGTAACTACTGACGATGGAGTGCATTGTCTGCTGGAACAGATTTTCCTATATCTCTCCGAACAGCTGTAAGCACACTTGTTCCATTGGAGGTCCCCTCTGGCCCTTTTGCCTGACAGAGAAACCTACCCATATCGAAGCTTTACCAACAGCTTACAGATAAGGGTGCTCCGTCACCGTATAAATCAGCTTTCCCGGCACTACCAATGATTTTTTGACGATCAGTATTTTCTTCTCGTAATTTGAAAGCTATTCGGATGTTTGTATACGGCACATGCACCACTTTCTTCATAGGCTTAGCAGGAGGCAATCCCGCCGAAGCTTTAGTCAATAAGTTCTATGACAATATTTGAGGCCAAAACACTAAACGCTGAATATGGGTACAACCTTCTTCGGAGGAGATGAATACCCATTTGAAATAACATTAAAAATTTCTTGGCCTGTGCTTTCTAATACTTCTTTTTTTGTTTTCAAATGTGTAACATCACTTTTACATTGCAAAATGACAATTCACCCAAAAAGACTTCTAATATGCGACTTCTCCCATTATCAGAAGCGTAAGTTCCTTCAGGATTAATTCAATGTTTTCTTCGTGAATCCATAACGACAAACATATACAGTAGCGGTCAAAAGTTTGGAAACTTTTTTATTTTTGATCTAGCGCGGCCGATACACAATGAAATTGTCCCAAATTCACATATTATATCAGAATCAAGTGTAGATTACGATGGGCAACATAATTTTTTGAAAACTGAAAAATACGAATTTTTATAAGAAATGGCGCGTCAAAAGTTTGGAAACTTCTCAATTCCAAAGCGAATTCGGCAAAATAGCTCTCGAATCTACATGATAAATTAGTTATTCGATGAGTAGCTGTGAATTTCTATGTCAGCGTCGTTTTTATTGACATGGAGTTGATAAAATAATTTTAGGACTTTTAAGTCGAACCCTGCACACTGTGAACTAAATCACATTGTTTGGTGGGATTCTTAACTGGAATGTGGGTTGAGCGACATGCCAGTTCTTCCGTGGGATGTAGAACTCAATTAGACTTTAGATCTTGACTTGGTCGCTTCATAACAGCTTCTTTTTCTGGGTTTAGGAAGGCGGCAGTGAGGAGGTAGGCCTGCATTGGGTCATTTCCACGATAGAAAACCCATCTTTTCGGCCAGTTCTGACTATCGAAGAGAAGCATTGTATTCTATAGACTATTCTTGTACTTAGCCCAACCCACATTTCGCTGGATACATAGAACTGGGGAATCGCCGAATGGTCGGACACATCTTCATCCATGACAATACTTCCACTATTTCTGACTGTTGGAATCTTATACTCAAAATGAGGTTTCCATTTGACTGAACACTTCACAGGGTCCACAACATCATTTTTAGGAAGATAGAAATCCTGCTCGTCGCTGAGGACAAAGTTTTACCTCTCGCCTTCGGTCCATGTTAGCCGTTAGTGTGCGGAAGCCAGTTGGGCCATCCTGCTCTTGAAGCCCAACAATGGCTTCTTGTTGGGATATCATCCGTAATATTCACCAGGTCGCGGCCGATGTTGGGCTGCACTTGGACTTTCATACGATTAGGTTCAAACCAGAAAAAATCGTCTCTTAGTTGGGCATATCGGGGGTACGGGGCGTGCCAACCACCCTTCGAAGTATTTGAGGAGGGCCAATTTTCTTGTGAGAATACTTTTTTGTGAATGATCATTCTTCTTATGCTTACTCGACTCCAAAAACGCTAGAAACATTCGATAATATTGCTTCCGTAGAGACTGAACTACTAAGAAACAATTTCAATTTCGTATTCCGGATTGTAGGGTTTAAAAAAGGACCTCCCATGGAAAACTGCTTCCTTTGCATATGAATTCATTTTGAAATTACACATTACTCAATGGTTGAACTAAAATTAACAGAAACAAGTAAACATTGAAGAGTAGGAATCATAATGATGAGGGAAACAAAAAGTTTCCAAACTTTTGACGCGCCATTTCTTGAAAAAATCTTATTTCTCAAATATGATTATGGATTTTTAGAAATGTAATATCGAAATTTGAGGCAATTTCGTTATGTTTCGGCCGCGCTAGATCAAAAATAAAAAAAGTTTCCAAACTTTTGACGCGCCATTTCTTGAAAAAATCTTATTTCTCAAAAATGATTATAGATTTTTGGAAATTATTCTTCCCATCGTATTCTGGACTTGATTTTGTATGTAATATCTAAATTTGAGACAATTTCGTTATGTGTCGGCCGCGCTAGATCAAAAATAAAAAAGTTTCCAAACTTTTGACCGCTTGACAAAGACAGAAATTGTGCCCGATATTGTATTGGAGGACTCCAAAGTGCTGCAGTATTCAGAATTTTCGAGTGTATAGCCTTCCTCGAGTGAGGCGGGCGGCAGTAGTGGCAAGTGGCACGCTTACCACGCGAGCGGTCCGAGATCAAATCCTGGGTCGTGAGTCGCCCGGGCCAAGCCTTCCATCCCTCCGGGGTCGGTTAATTGGTACCAGACTTGTCTGGGAGGATAAAAACACTGACTTGTACATCGGCTGGCCCCTGTATAGGCCACATCGCATTCAAATGCCACTACGAAAGTACAAAAATATTAGGTTGTCTCATAAATAGTGTCGCTTTTTTTCAACCAAAAAATTTTCATCTAAATCCCCATGCTTTTACATCGTCATATACCATTCGAAAGAGAATTGTCTGCTCTACAAGATGCTATGTTTTCTTCCACCTCTGTTCCAGGGTTTTCAAATTTTAGGCCTGCGAAATGGGAGGTCCAGCCGACAAAAATTGACCAAACCGACAACTATCTCTAACTTTATTTCCCTTGTAGTCATGACTAAGTTAGGAATGTACGCCTGGTTGATTTTCTCATCTTCTCAGGGATAATTTTTTTCAAAGAAATGCGGTCACTTTCGTGGATAAAGCACCTTATTCCTAAACACCTAAAATTCGAACTAATTCCAACAAACATAAAAACAAAACAAATGAGCGAATAGAGCAGAAGAAGTGCTCACAAAAGATACACCAGTTGATATAAAACAATAGCGTTTCAGAGGAAGAATTTCAATTTGAAAATTGCCATGGCTTATCGGTCGGCCAATTCGAAAAGAAACAGGGCAAACCTTTTTCGGCAACCTAAGGGTGGAATGTTCAGAAGAGGTCATGAGTAAGTAGAGGGTACATCATTGATTGATTTCTCCCAGGGAAAATAAAGTTAGAGCTAGTTGTCGGTTTGGTCAATTTTTGTCGGCTGGACCTCCCATTTCGCAGGCCTAAAATTTGAAAACCTGGAACATAGATGGAAGAAGAACAAAAAGAGCAGAGCAGACAGAGCAGAGCTTTGTAGAGACAGCTTTGTAGAGCAGACAATTCTCTTTCGAATGGTATATAACTCGATGTAAAAGCATGGGATTTAGATGAAAAATTTTTTGGTTGAAAAAAAGCGACACTATTTATGAGACAACCTAATAATGTAGAATGCGTGCCGCATCCTAAAAAGGGATTGATGAATGGCAAATGCTTTATCCTTTTATCCTTAATATAGAAGAGCAGGGTGGTCATAATTAGTACAGCCTGTCTTGAAGTTGGAGTTTTCAACGTCGAATTCATACAACAACTGTTGCTACGTTTTTGTCGCTGAAACCGTATCTAGGAGCGATAGAAGAAAGTTACCTGTATGATCCTCAGATTTAGGGCCTCCACTATTTGACCCTAGGACCTTTTCTTTTCACTACTACTGGAGCCTACATCGGCTACAATTTCACGATGGGAGGTGCAAATAACGATATGGCGGAGAAAAGCTTCTTCAATTGCACTTGGAGCTCTTTATCACAATTACCGGACTAGTTTCGAAACAACATCGTCTACTGCAAGCGTTCAGTGCAAATTTTTAACTCCTTGGGGACACTCACATGCAATGATTGCCCTAAAGAGAACGATAACAACGTTCCCAGCAAGAATTACAGACTCTTTCCGCATACCATTCTACCTCAAATCAGAGAAATCCAACAATATTAGAGGCACAACTTGCTTCTTAGTTTGTGAGTGCTAAAGCACCTCTCTAAGGTCAATGCAATAAACACCGCTCATCAAGGATCAGTACCCTCGCTTGACGGTACCACGCCGACATAGTATTAAGTAGCCCACCAATTCATATCCGAGCAGCCCTTGCGTGCCACATTCGTGCTGAAATTGGGTCTGCTCCAGTTGCGGAAACTTTGACCAGTGAATTATTCAGCAGGTTCAGATTTCAAGACAGCTTCTTCAGGCGATATGCGAATCAATTCCATTTGCTTTTTTGAGTAAGAAGAAAAGATTCAGAAGAGGAGATTATCGGTTTGCCTCGTCGTCCAGGCGTAACCTATGATTTACCGGTTACGGGCTTACCTCTGTATAACCGATTCCATGGAGATCCTCGTTTACCGTCGAATGAGTGCAACCTAGCGCTGTTGCCAACTCACGACTGGTAGCTTTCGGCTGCGTTCCGAAGATGTTCAAATGTTCTCAACCCCCAACTACAGTAGGGGGTTGATAGGAGAAAGGATTATGGAAAAAATGCAATTGACAAAAGCAGATGCATATTACCCCTTAAAGCTACCTGTTTGAGCCGTTGCAGCTATTATATTTGAAGTCAAACAGAATGTAACAGAATGGTGCCATGTATCCGTAGGCGTGGCTGCCGCACGACCTGGACTTTGTCTGTCAGCAGAGCAGCGACTCAAAGCATCGGGCCTCTCACATGCAGGAGTGGTTTCGACAGCATGGGGTGCTTTTAAAAGACCAGCCAGGCCAGACTCTTGAGCCAAACATTACAGAACCACTAGGACCTACAAATTCGTATGTCAATGAAAGAGCCACGAAAAGACGGGACTACAGAGAGAGACCCCACTAGAGAGTGAGTTCATTAGTTGACCCCGCATTCAAATCCAGTTTATGTATCCAATACTTTAGAGAGTTCTGGGCAATGTGCTAGACTTGCTTAATGTTAGTGAGTGATGAGAGAAATAGAAACTCATTATTCAAAACAGGCATATACAGCATATCCAGTGATGCATTGTTTTCAAAAAATATAAAATTTTCTGTTTGGTTATGGCTAGAACATTTTAAGCACGCCACATGGGTTCGCGAATCCATTCTGGTGAAATCTTCAAGGAATGAGACAATTCCAATTATCAATTGTCAAAACTCAGCAACGTCTATGAAGCACATACACTGCGACGCATAATTATAGTTCCACCTACAAATTTCCCAAAAACTTGAATCTGGGGATGTTTTTGAAAAGGCTCTACAGA
The DNA here is from genome assembly GCA_036418205.1 of Ostertagia ostertagi. NCBI lineage: Eukaryota > Metazoa > Nematoda > Chromadorea > Rhabditida > Trichostrongylidae > Ostertagia > Ostertagia ostertagi. Next base: position 122 of record MU872730.1, on the reverse strand, counting down.
TAAATTGTGACACATATAAACGCGAATCTGAATATTAACACGGAAATCCAGTTTGAGAAAGCAACAATTTTTTATCCTCATTTTTTCGAAAATACCCGCTTTGCCTATGACGCAAAATCATA
>MU872729.1:0-14061 GCA_036418205.1 Ostertagia ostertagi | reverse complement strand
TGCGGCCCCTTCGAAAAAAAAAACTCGAATTGAACCACCTCCCACATCCCTTGATGAGAACGGCGCAATGACAGTAATGCCTGATTGGGACACTAGAAATGTGGATGCGATCATTCAGTCAAAGCTTCAATCCTTACCAATCGCATTGTATTCCTCACGGGTCTTAAACAAATCGAAAGGCTCTGTAGAGATGTACTCGATTATTGGAACGGGAGTCTGTGCCGAATTGGTCCAGTGGACTATGCATGGGCAAGGGGGCCGTTTGCCAGTACACCTCTTTCCCCTAATGGGATGTGTTGCTTTGAATTCTATAATTTTGATGTATATATTACGGGCTCAATGACTCCGGTGGAGCTCGTAAACATTCAGTTAGGTGCCTTTTAGAGACAATCGAAATAGTTTCTCGGGAGTGTGAGGATACGCGAGTGTTTACGTGCAATAGGCCGATCAAAGTGTTCCCACTAAGCCTTTCAAACCCAAACAATGCACTGGTCCCTCTCGGTCAATGTGTCCGCTGCTGATTTTTGGTACATCTTGTTATAATTGAACCATGGTCCAGTACAGTCAAAACTTTCCACTTTACCCTCTCTCTTCCTCTCATTGCGTACTTTAACCACAAGATAATAGAGCTAGTTTAGAAGCGGGAAAGGTATGATGATGATGATGAGTGATTATTTATTTATGTATCATGTGATTATTTATTTATGTATTTATTTGTAACGCTGCATAAGGCAGACGTAAGAAGTAAACCGAGAGCATTACCAGATTGTCACCCTTCTACTAACAATAAGTATAGCTCAACAATTCCTTCTTCGCGAGGCGTTTGGAAAGTAAAAAAGCACGGGAGCCGGGAGTTACTTTTGACTTATGGCATAATAGAGCCATAATCAGCGGACAAGTAGTCTTTAGAGTAGAAAGGGTAAGCTGCTTGACATTCGTCAAGCGTTCTAAGACGTGCCACCTGTTTGACTCCAAGTGACAATCATATGGACTTTTGAATGTGCAATTGCCTTCTCAACGACTTGCCGGATCTGACCAAAACTGTTGAATGGAAGCCCTTCACTCTATTGCAAACCTACGATTTCTATTTGTTTGCTCTAAGAGCGATAAAAGACCTTTAGGATGTTAGGGGTACCTGCTTATGAGGTATTCCAGTGGAATACGATTGTTCAGCCTCTTTGTAAGCGCCCGTAAAACGATCACTAATATAATAATTCTTTGATGGTCTCAGGAAGCCATCGAATGTTTTACTGTAGATATTTAATCACAAATTTGCAGCAACAGTTCGAGGTTTCAATATTAATTTAAAAATTAGTTTGTATGTATTTAGTTATGCCACGTTTATAATTTTTATATCTCCAAAAATCTTCAAGGTACAAAGTCTCCGAGGGTTTCTTTGAAAAATTATTTCGCAGTAGTTTTACGCTTTTCCTCCATCCCTAAGCTAGCCCCATACACTTGCTCTCGAGCACTTTAACGCCTGGCTGTCTTGCTACCTGGGTACCTTTCTATGAGAGGTTTTAGTAAGATGTGAGATAACACCTGTGTCTGCTGAAATAACTTAATTAAGCGGAACATGAGGCAATGTCTTATTTAAGACAAGTTCACAGGTGTTCGGCTAAATGAATGAGGAATTTTCCCTTCGAAAGGGAAGTGTGAGCGCTGCGAACTTCAAAAAAAAACTAATTTAAAAATTTAGGCCAAATCCTGAGTATTTCTCATCTCATTATAAGGCGTTACAGAAAGGAATACAAAACAAAGTAAATACCTAAATGAAGAGAAAACTGAAGAACTAGGGAGTTAGTCCGTTGCGAGAGGATCCTCTGGTGCTCTCCATAGGACCGAGACACTACAAAAATAGGTTTCTCTCCTCCGCATTTGCAAATGTCAGCTGCCTCGTTCAGGCTTTTTCAAGAACCATTGAACTTACCACATTATTTAGAATTCCATTATCGTTTCCTACGCTCCAATAATGCACTTTATTGCTATTACTATTAGGTAGTGACTACAACTCTTTGCATGACACAGGCATTTTCTGCACTGCCGGCAAAATTGACGTCCAAGTACTTGCAGTTGCCCCTTTTTTTGTTCCGTTTTTGGTCGATTGTTGAATACAACGTGGCTCATTATAAAGGCAGAATCCTTCAATTTATGCGTCGATAATTTGTTGCCGAAAGAGAATCTCGTCATTTTCCAATGGCGCTCCGTTTGTGCTTTTGAGCGAATCTTCAAGCATAAGCCGTTGTTCCTGAACTGAGCATACTCCTTTTCAAAGCGGCAAATATGTGATTACATATCTTATTCAGTTGATTATTTATTGGGTGCATCCGTAGATGCACTGCTTCAATTCCAGCAGGATACGGTACAAATGGAAGATTCTTGACCACATTTGTGATAAGAATATTTAGTATATTCTATGCTCAGTGAGTTGGGACGTTCCTAACTGTAAAGTCAGAAAAAAAGCTTTGATTTGAGCATTGAATCGTTCACTTATTGAATGTCCTAAGTAAATTTAAGTCGGATGCATGGCGCGCTCGTCATGGATTTGAAGAGAGCCGATTGATTTTGCTTCGTTTCTTCCATTTTTTATCATATAAAAACACAACCCAAAGACAAAAAGTACAATAAAAATGGATGTTGGAAGAAGGTAAAGTATGTCGCCTGAAAGAAACTGGCTAGGCCCAGTAAGGGCGCGCTAGCCCGGCAACATTTTTTTTCGATGAATGGAAAACGTAGAGGTTTAGCAAGCCCTTAATGCCCAATTTTTGGCCGCCTTCTAAGTAGATGTCCCGCCTCCAGATGATTGACTTGGGTAGGAGGGAGCGTCAACTTCTGCGAGTGGGTCTAGAGAGGCAGAGCAAGGCGTTCCTCATTAGCGAGATCGTCACCAACATGAAAATTCTTCCCTGCGGCGGAAAGATCGTCAGGCAAAAATGATCCGCAGGGTTCATGGTGACGGCGCTTCTACTCGATATTTGTCGTCATCTCACCCGCATGCACCAATTTCGCAGTGCCATCTAAACCTGGGTTTATATTGATTTGCGTTTCAGCACTGAATGTTATACAGTTCTTACACTTTGGCAGAAAAATGAATTTCGGATTAGGGCCAACCAAATTTTTTGTTCCCGCTGCGGGTCCGCGTGATTGGAGCCACGATTTCTTCCTAAGCGGAAGAATTGTGTGTATTGTAGGCTTTTCCCCATGCACGCGTATTGTTGAATTGCCATTTAAGTGATATTGCGGTCGTAAATGGAAATATTTGTAATAAATATTGATCGACATTGAACATACATATCGTCGCACTTTATTCTACAGTATCTTTGGTCAAATAGGGAGCAAATTTGTACCCTCGCATAAAATAGCAAAGTTCTATGAATGGTTCTCATCACAAGAGTCCTGTAGGATTATATACCTACATGTTGGCCGAAGGTGGCTTTGTAATGCCACCCCCCCCCCCCCCCCCCCCCCAAATGCGCGCCCACACGCTCCGGCGACGCACGTCCGTGCAAACTGATAATCCAAAGATTAACAAATCTGTTACATCCTTTATATCTGTATTCTAGGAGTGCCGTTACAGCTTACACATCGTTCGGCAGAAACAAGGCACAGACTTCTTTGAAATTCCATAACACGGCCAGCTTTTCACAAGCCAAACTCCCGCTGGCTCCTCCCCACATCATAGCATAAGCCATGCCGCATTCAGGCGCGATTCTGAACGGAAGTAGAATTTTGGCGCATCTTAGAGCTGGATTGGACAACGCCGATGACTTCATCCTTTCCATCTTGAAATAGCATACATTTTCTTCAGAGTCGCAGGAGCGTTGGCTTCCCCAGTTCGAAAGAGGGGACGGTTGTTCATGCCTACAGTTTCCCTCACTCCCCCTCTTGATGCCCACATTTTGTCACGCATGGTGGTGGCCTCCCGACCATAAGTGTTAAAGCCTTGCACTTCGCCCTTATCAACGGTTCTATGTTGGATTGCCAAAGTACTATCAGCGACACAGGTCCCGGTAAGGGCAATGGAGGCGCCTTCTTCCATGGCTCTTTCGTCTGCCTCGGTCACCATTTTTTGAAGAATATTCCAAAGAGTTTAGCACTTTCTTGCCAGTGAAGCTCATCATGTTGAGAGGAAACGGCAGCCTAGGCAGTTGCGTAGCAATCCTCCTTGATTTCGATTCGTTGCTATGTACTTCACAATCTTTTCCATTCTTCCACTGTTCCATAAAATCGCTTTTCACTTTTGACTGACAACATGCAACTGCTCTTGGTTTAGTGACAACCGATGTATAATTCGATCCTTAGAAGAACTTGCCACAGTAGAAGCTCTTGTAGCCTCTTTTGTGCACCAATAATGGGATCGTTTCAGAGCCCTAATGCGATTTTTTGCATATCATGACGAATTTTTGTTCTTTATTTGCATGCATTCCTATGTCACGCGAAAATTATTGTTACTATTATTATTAGTATTCTGTTAAATTGTGAATTAATATAAATATTCATATTCGCTAGGCGAAAATGGTCCACTACCAAACGGAGACCTTCCTAACGCGACAACGCTCCTGGGCTTGATCCTTTTAAGCCCCCCCTCCCCCGGTCAACAAAGTCTTTCATAACGCCACTGCGATTGTTAAAATCGATAGAGTGGCATCCAAAGGGCTGCCCAAAGCTGAATTGCTCATGATCTTTGTTTTCGTTATATAATTATAGATACTACTGATTCTAACTTCGATAGCTTGGGCTAGAAATTCACTCTCAACGTAATTGCGGCCCAGCCTCTTATCTACATAGATGTGGATTCCAGAAATTTTCCTCGGTTCCTCGTTAGCGGACCAGCAGTGAAATTTTCCTCCGTGGCTGTGTGCTATCCTTTGCAATACAGGCAAGGGAACCAGGTTAGAAAAATATGGGAATAGGGTTTAGAGTCCCTTTATACAATAGTTTTAACAGTTCCGTAAAGATAACGGGGCTACCGTCCTCTTGAACTAAACACAGTGTTTTCTATTGTTGCTTCTTTCCAGTCGCGTCAGCTGCACGCATGAATGAATAATAAATAAATAATCTAAAAGTTCTTATCTTCCATTTTGATCCCTCAGAAAACGGACATTTCCGAGCGTTTTTCAAAACACATTCACATATAGCGCCATTACATTGGAATCATCGCGAGAAATCGTTATTAATAACGCTTTACACAGAGCCACGTCGAATACACATTTCACATTTAAATGTTCTCTTCGGTCGTTTAGGAATAAGTGACCATTTTCGGCTACCGCCCACTCAACAAGCCGTAACACGCTGAGGGACTGGGCGCAGGCGGTAAGCACTCACCAAACTCTACGTCATGAGATCGACGCAAACTGACAATGCGACCTGCGCAACGTCTCGTCTCACCCTGCTAACACCTATGAACATAATTCTACCTATACCATCACGTCTGCGTCTCCCTTGTCCCTATGCTTTCTCCTCTCCGAGATTATTTTCATGTCTTGACGCACTTGGCTCATAGATTGCATTTTCATGGATTGCAGCTCTTTCCATAAGACAGATGCTCTCGTTTTCATATTCATACTATGATATTCATGTTATTCATATTTTCGATTTCTCTTCCATCTTTGTCGCCAACAACATTCTTCGCGCATCTTTGATGCTTACGAATATTAACGTTGTTCAATTAGTCTTTTAATTGTTTTTCCTCTTTTCCTCACTTTCGTACCTTACATATTTGTGAATCATTGACTCCTAGAGACCTTCTTTTCCATATAATACAGAATCATAAAGGATAAAGGATAAAGCACTAGTTGTTCATAAATTCCTTTTAGGGATGCGCCACGCTTCCTTCTTCCATGCGAAATTGTAGAGGCAACTTGAATGCTTTGCCTATACAACAGCTTGTGGGGGCCAGCCGATTACAATCTGTTTTATCCTCCCAGACCAGACAAGTCACCCACCGTGAAAGGATGGAAGGCTTAGTTTGCCCGGACTAAGTACGACCAGGATTCGATCTCCCGACCGTGCGCGTGGTAAGCAGCGTCGTTTGACATTGCACTATCTCCTCCCATAATACAATAATAGAGATGACGCTGTTACACATATTTCGTAGGTGCTTATCTCGACCTCAACAACCGTAGCTCTATGTTTTTTGCACGGTTTCGCACATATTAGTACTATCGTACTCTCACTTCTAGTGAACTTTCTACGCACATCCCGCTAAAAAGTGACAGATAATGGATAAAGCTCGGTGCCTGATCGCAAGGCTAGTGATGTTGAGTCTCTCAGATGAGGAAAACGTTCTGGGGTCATGTAGGGGATGTACCAGGGGACATAAAAAACCGGCTGCAACAGTTCTTCTAAAGGTCAGTGCGCACTCATCTGTTCCTAGGAACTGCAAGTTGGAAAACATGGCGCATTCTAGGAACACCAGCATGAAGCACAGAGCACCTTGTAAACTCTATCTTCTTCACCAAACTGAGGTGAATGGAGTAGACATGCCTGCAAAAGCAGTTTTTAGGGTATGATGATAGCAAATGCATGCATATAATATAAACGACAGCATTCACGCCTTTCACGGCGCCGGCACTTTCCATAAAAGCTGATGGCTACAACATGCTGGAGTCAGCGACGGCTTCAGGCTACTCGCAAGTAATCGCACGACTCCTTTCGCGCCCTCCTCCGTATCTAACAAGCTCCCACCTTACTTCTGTTTAACGAGAAAGCTATTGAATGGAATGATTCATGACAGTTGACTAGTGAAAATTCTGCAAGAACCTTCAAATATCTTCTTTTTTTCCTGAGAACGTCTGCTTTTCAAAAATACAATGGCCATTCTGCCTGATACGACCATCTCTCTATAGGGATCAAGCACAACTCCGTGAAACGGTGCCCAACGGATTTCTGACTTTTATTTTCTTCGCATCGTGAAACTGGTCGTTTGTTTCCCTGCTAAACGGCCAATCAAGCAAGCGAATGTTTTAGCTACGGATCGAACAAAATGCCGAGCCTTTAAATCTAGAGCCCACCATTTGTGATCCAAATGAATTTTTGAACCACAATCAAAGGGAACACCGCAGAAAACATTTTTTCACACACTCTTTTTTTTCAGGTCCCATATGGCTCGACTTCCATTCTTTGGTGGTCCATAGCCCTCAAACGTTGATACCGTTGGAACCAAGCCAGTGAAACTTTGGCAGAAAAACTCACTTCATCAAAACAGACTAGAGCTTCGAACGTAAATAGGGAGTTTTCTGTGGTTACATATGAATCCGCAAAAGACTAGCAAAATTACATAATTCAAATTGGGACTTCCTTCGTTGATAAATATCAATGAATAGAAACTCTGTAAAGTAAGCGAATGCCTCTATCTCGCTGGTAAGAACCATACATTCGTTATAAGATTAAAACAGCGATAACCTCCTACTGATGAACATAGGGACTATCTCGTAATATTTGCCATGAATTTTTATTACTCCCGTATATAGATTGCGTGCAGTCACAGAATACCATGTGCAAAGTTTTTGGCAAGAAGAAATAAATATCCGAGGAAAAACAGTAAATAAAGAAGTCTAGTTTCAGACAGTTGCTATTAGAAAGGGGAAAGCCAGAGAGGTTATGGGTCAAAGTATATTTGTGGGTGCGGTGGGAAAAGATCTACAGAGATTTGACGCCGGACAGTTTCTAACGGCCGGGAATTACCAGTTAATACACTGTTTAATATACAATATGATTAATTTTTTCACAGTGCGTTAGTTCTCATTCCTTCTATTAGCAGGAAACTTTGCTGTATAATTTCGGTGAGATGGAGTTCCCATTTTGTCATCCGGAGCCTTTAAGTCTGGTACTGCTCTGTCTTTTTACATGGATAAGGCGCTAAAAGGGTGATCGGTTGGTTCAGCTGCCATATGTTGATTTGTCAACTGCTCTGCGACTCTTTAACCACCGAAATACTTCAAAATAGGATGCTGAGGCAAACAGAAGAATTCGCTGGTAATCAGAACTTTGTCCACAGCTTACCAATTCTTTTTTAAAATATTAGAGATACAAACCATTTATATCAGAAAATAATTGAAAATCCCGATTGGGAAGTTTGTTTTGTTGATTGTTGCTATCCTGGCGCTGATGGCCAAAGGCAGATCTGCCAGATATGAATCACTTTGAACGGCTTGATTTTGCCCACATCCAGATGTTCCATCCTTTGAGTCACGTCAGTGGCTACTAGCGATCTTCTTGAACTTAGTCTTTGCTTTCTTATCTTCCAAACCATGTGAATGAAATCCTTTTACTCACACGTACAGTTATGAGGGGTAGCACTGCTCCTAAACACCCTTACCTCTACGTCTAAAAAAAGCTCAACGGCGGGAAGCTGTGACGTTAGCGGAATCCCTCTCGGTCTTCACCTCTAATCATGCAATATCACAGAACTTCTTAGAGGTTTCATCCCAAGGCGTCATTGCGAAGACCTTCACATATACTTCGAAGCAGTCATTCCATTACTTGCTGATAATATTGGTAGCGACAAGTGTTCGTCAGCCATCAGGTGTGATTTTTTGGCTTCAATGGGTCCACGTATGTATAGATAGATGGAAATGAGTGGCTAGGAGCATAGCTCAGAATTCAAAACTTGAGTGAGGGGTCATATTCGAAATCTTGGAGGTGAATTTGTCGTGTTGTGTGAACGTGGTAGTTTTTTTGCAGAAGGAGATTGGGACTTGGTGTGTAGGACTTTTTGAGAAAGTATATGAATTTTTTGAAAAACCCCTACCAATTCCGGAGATTTCACAGGAGTTTCGCATTTATTCCTGCTTTGATTCTGCTACTACTCACTCTCACCCTCGCTGGGCCTACATTTTTGGTGAGTGACCGATATCTACGATAAGCTATGGGACCTTAATGGGGTTTCTAAAAGTCGTAGGGAGGGCATTTTTCAGCAGTTCAACTGTAAACGATCTCTCCCATGCCCAGGAGGACCCATGTAAATTTGGAATAGGTGGTACACCCTGGCGGGGCTCACAACTTGTGAGGGCAAAGGAAGAAAAGATACGTATCGATCGATGACAAAAACTTAATGTGATAATGCTTGAGTAGAAAAACAGGCGGGAAAACTTTCGAGTAGGCAGGAAAACTTTCGGCCTGCTTGAAAGAAAAGTGAAATAATTCCGAGTCGCATCTACTTTGAGCCGACTAATCGCCCCCGAACTCAGTAAAAGATTAACCCAATTTGGAGCATGCTCTGATGTCCGCAAGTAAATTTATTGAGCCAAAACAATCAAGTATTTCTGCGGTTTTTGAGAAGATGTAGACTTCATGGCGTATGTGCAAAGAGCGGTCATCTCATCGCAAATATCTCGCTTATGAAAACTAATATGGCAAAGTGGGTAGAACCATAAAAAGATGTTTCGTGATTGTATGAGAAGCCACGATTTCATTGCAGGAGGGCTTCCTGAGGCCTAGCGTAGAACATTAAGGGCGCATTGTTTGATCTTTACTCTTCTTGGTGCAAGTTGAAGCGATTTGCTAGGCAGGACTCTGAATGTGGTGTATATGTTCTCGTTTGATGTGAGAAAAATTGAGTCTGATCAGATCAGATCCTTTAAAATGCTGTGACGTCACAGCTTCTGATCCAAGAAATTCGAAGAAATCGTCCCATTACAACTTCTGAAATTACTGCCGAGTTTTCTACATGAAGCTGGTATACTGGCTCCAATCAGTTCAAGCCTCATCGAAAGAAATGTCCATTCAACTTCTAAAATACTGCCGAGTTTTTCCATGGAAGCTTACTACCCCAATCAGGTCAACCTCCGTTTTTGTGTCACTCGAACCCCACTTCATCATGGGCGAATGGCTTTTCATATACGGCTTGGGTGAAAAGAAATCCAAATATAAGTTAACAAGAAAAAAAAACACGGACATAAATAGCAGCTGGAGCACCTGGAACCATAATATCACCATAATATCAACAGAATGAAATTTCTGTAGGTCCTTGTTGGACAAACGTGAGTCAGTGTTTCCGGTCTCCCTGATAGTCACATACAAGCCGATGTTCGGGCGACAAAGGGCATAATTTGTCAAAAAAAGTTTCGCTAGTGATAGAAGGAATGTACTCCGTTTCGTTTGCGGAGCGGAGATACATGTTTAAAAAGACATTCGGTAAGCGGGGGTGGGGTGTTTCACGGAGCTAGGGAAGCTTATCATAGATGGTTTTGCATTTTCTCGCAGTTCCCGTCCTCGCATCTCCTCATTCAGAAGCAAGGTCAACGAACGTTGGGCAAATCTGTGGGATCAGCACGTCCCTACTCTCCTGGTGGAGATCATTGCACCATGTAATGGTTGCTATATCGTCGACCGCTATCTTGTCTGACGCAACTCTACTCCAAAAAGACCGGTTTTCCGGGGGGGGGGGGGTAGGGTTTCGAAAAAGGGAGCAGAGGACGGTTAATAAAGCCTGCCAAAGTTGCTTTCCTGTAACCAAAGCTTCTGGCCGTAACAAAAAATACGATTTACTCCCACGAAAATACCATCACCCCTTTAAATTAATGATTAAATTCAGGGGGGCTGAAAAGTTCACTGAACATCACACGACACCTGACGGGACGGTTGTTCTTGGTCTCAAGAGCGACATCTGATGCAATCTATAATAGTCGTGGAATCGCCCCTGTTGAGGGAAGGATCGTATATGGCTTAGTATGAGAATGGGGCCACTTGTGGAGGAATCCCTACAGCGTTCTTTCGGAAGTGTGGAAAACAGTAGCTTTTTGTTTTTGAGCAAGTGGAGAGTTTTGCTGATGTACGTGTTTTTTAGAGCAACAGTGGTGTAGTGGCAAGTGGCACGCTTATCACTACACCCGCTCGGTCTGGGGATCGAATCCTGCGTGATCGTCGTCATCTGGGCCAACAATCCTTCCCCCCCCTCCGGGGGTCGGGCAATTGGAAACTCAGACTCGCGCTGGGGGATAAAAAACACTGACTTGTACATCGGCTGGCCCCCGCAAGTCATTGTATAGGCCACATCGCATTCAAACGCCACTACGAATGTACAAATGGAAGTAGAATGCGTGCCGCATCCTAAAAAGGGATTGATCAACGGCAAATGCTTTATCCTTTATCTACATGCGTTTTTATGATATTCCGCTTCCTCCTCTTTGTTTCCACACTGGGCTCCTTTCCGAGCAACGTGTTTCTTATGCGTACCTACGGAGGACATGTGGCGGATAGGGGGAAGCTATTAGAAAGGTGAGGCACGGCAAGCGAGGTCGAAAAAAACTTTATGGGCTGTGATTTTGTGATTCTTTACTTCCACAGCCAGACTCACCCAGCACTACTAAGAGAGTGACTTATGAGCAAAACCGTCGCTCACCGCTCACTTACGCTCATGCAATGAAGGTGAAGCGTACTAGTTCAATGGTTTTGCCATGTTCAGCATTTTACAATGAATCTGAATCTGATTAAAAACCCCAAATTAATTGAGACTCAAATTAAGTAAGTCAAATTTAGATTTGAAATTTGCAGCGAGAGGAGCACTTAAGAAGGCACATAATTCGAATGCTGTCTTCCAAGAGTTTCCACTGGTTTTTAAGCCTGTTATAGGATTTGCCTGCCACTTTAAAATTTCATTTCAAGTTCAGCAACTCATTCATGCTTGAGAGCTATTCTCAACAATAAGCATTCCAGTTTTTTGCTCAATTTCTAACCCTCCTTTGCAGTAGCTGGAAAACCAATTCATAGTTGAGCACATCACTCAAAATTTCATAAATAATACGACGAGTGTCGGTCCACAGTGATGGGACTGGCCGGCTGGGTGGGGCCGAAGATCGGGCGCTGTATTGCTGCCTATTCATTTCTGATAAGCGCCGAGCCCCTCTACACAATGCCCATTGACGAGCAACTGCTCAAATAGGCTCGAATTCCTGCAATGATTGTCGGACGAGGGCTGAAATCACAAAATTGCCTGTACAGTATTGTTGTGAAGGCGGAAGGATTGATGGGATCGGTGGCCGTTCACACACCAACACCACCGAATGACATCCAGCTGTGCATAAAAAATGGACTCTCTGTGACTTCTACAACATCAGCGCCATCGATACAAAAGTTAACCTAATCGGGCTGCCACTTTTTTGGGCTCGAATGACAGGTTGGTTCCCTGGAAACAACGCGTCATCCGGCTGCCATAATCCAACCTCATCCACCTGTGCTCGTCTCTCTGTTCGATCTCGTCTATGTGATCGCGATCTTTTTTGATTTTTGATCGAATTTCGTAATACACTGAGTTCAGGTCCCTAAATGGATAATGCGAAAAGTTAGTGTTGTCCTAGCAAAATGGAAATGGTTGGTCGTCGGTTGCCTGGCTGTCTATTGTGTAGTGCTTTATTGGCCGTTGCATGAATACACTAGTACGCAGAACTCTAATAGGGTGAGTTTTGAGCGTGTCATCTCTTAGTGAGATCTTTTTTCCAAATTTGTTTGTCTTTCGTGACAAACCCCTGGGATTTTTGGGTGAAGTCTTCATAAATGGCCTGACGTTCCGAACAGGTCGCCTATCTCAAAAAGCATCTGTGTGGTCAAGGCTTGAAGTCTCGTCCTAGCGTCTCTGATGGAACGTAGGAAGGGGGGGGGGGGGGTTGGCTAGAAGAAATCCGTTCAGGCCTTCGAGGAAATCACGGGTCGGGATCAAATTGCTATATAATTTTGTTCAAAAATTAGACAAGAACTGCGATGAGGAACGTGATGGGGAGAAAAACAAAAGGCACCATGAAACTTTAGATTTTCCTTGTGAGCTCATCTGTGTTCGGGAACCTCTCACTCTCACTCTAGGAAGGACTGACACTTGAAACCTAGGTGATTCTGACCCGTGGCCTTAATAACGTCGCCATTTGAGAATCTCCTTAGATGAGGATAATATTATAATCAGAACGATGCCGAGGATTTATGAAGAGAGAAATTGAAGATTTCTTAAATTTATAATCTTCTAATGTCGAGTAATTGCGTCATCCTTACTGGAATTAGGCAGTTTGGACTATTGAGACTACTGAGATAATGGGCACAATTCAAAGGCTGGTTACAGGCAAGGGTAGGGGAGGGGTGGCAGGCAAGGGTCAGACTCACTGAAGAACTTTCTCCCGTGGCAGAATAGTCCGCCAGGCAGTGGTCGCGATATTCTCGCGCCTCTGAACGCATTGCTAACACGCTAGGCGCTGGTATCCCTAAACAAACCCGTCGAGAAGTGCGATATCTGCTTAGTACAAAGAAAACAGCATGAGCGGCGTGACCAAGCAGATATCGCATTTTTGAGCCCACGCCGTGGAGTGAATGGTGTGGGACGTACTGTAATGCGTTATATTGAACTTGACGCCTAACCGCTACAGTATGCGGTGCGACTCGTCCTCTGCCGCGCCTGCGTCTCTGACTTCGTCGCGCTACGGGCCCCTTGGGGGGGTACCCGCTAGGCGCTTCAGAATTAGGTCCTCCTAAGCCCTGAAAGATCCATGCCCCTCTAGATATCTGACATGTTATCTGTACGCTTATTTACTATGCCCTCTCGATTCAAAGTCCTTTCGCTCTTCGCGACGTCCAATATCTCTTCTCTCAATGTCTGCTTTTTAGACTTTACCCTAGTGTGAAGCTAGGAGTTCCTTTTTTTAATTTTTAATTTTTCCCTTTATTTATTCCACTTGCGATCCAGCATCCCCTAAATTCATATTCGAGTAGAACTGCCACGTCGGTTTATCCTCGGCCTTCCCTTTGAGGAAAGTCGTCATCTTATTGAAACCCTTTGCAGGAGTGATAGAGCGGAGAGAGTCGTGCTAGTCTAATTACCCTCTTAAGCATTATCACTGCATATCTTTTGATGCCAAATCACAGTCCAATTTGATGGTTTAGGTGATGCTGCTTTTCTGAGTGGAAGAAATGCGCGTGGCTTATCCTGAAAAAAAGCTAACACCGATCTGATTTGTTCTCTTGATCAATAGTTGATTTTATTTCCTATAAATCACAGGAAACCCTTTCTGCACGCATTTTTACATGATATGCAAAATATCATACCTTCTTCTCTCCGGTCAGTCTTTCATGCACTCAGTC
>MU872724.1:3121-18886 GCA_036418205.1 Ostertagia ostertagi | reverse complement strand
ACTTTCTTTACCCCAACAAATATGTTCCCGTCCCACCCCCTATATCATATCTTGAAATCAACGCCTGACGACCACTGGTGCCCGAGCTATGAATTTCGCACACTGGCGTTCTAGCGCCTAATCAGCCCTTATCAGTTGTTATCGCTTTCTTTACCCCACCAAATATGTTCCCGTCCCACTCCCTATGTCATATCTTGAAATCAACTCCTGACGACCAGTGCCCCAGCTATGAATTTTGCGACACTTGCGTTCTATCGCCTTTTATCAGCCTTTATCAGATGTAATCACTTTCTTTACCCCACCAAATATGTTCCCGTCCCACCCCCTATATCATATCTTGAAATCAACTCCTGACGACCACTGGTGCCCGAGCTATGAATTTCGCGACACTTGCGTTCTAGCGCCTTTTATCAGCCCTTATCAGTTGTTATCACTTTCTTTACCCCACCAAATATGTTCCCGTCCCACCCCCTATATCATATCTTGAAACCAACTCCTGACGACCACTATCATCAACGGCTTTCAACCTCTTTTCTTCGTCAACCATTATCCTCTTTTTCTCGGTCTCCGGACTGCTTCCGGACAATAAATCTCGTGGCAAACTCCGCCTACTTCGGTGCGTGCCCCGCCCACCAATAGCATTTGGCCCCTTCCTTTCGCCGACCTCTACCCCTTTTTCCCGGTCTCTGGGACCTCTTGGAACCAAATTACGACACTTTTGGCAAACTCCGCCCACTTAGGTGCGTGCTCCGCCCACTAATAGCAGTTGACCTCCTTTCCTTCGCCAACCTCTACTCCCTTTTTCCCAGCCTCCGGGACTTCTTGGAGCCGAGTTATGAATTTTCGCAAACTCCGCCCACTTTGGTCAAGCCCCGCCCACCGATGACAGCTGGCCTCCACTCCTCCACCCACCTCCATCCACCTTTTCCCGGCCTCCGGGACTTCTTGGAGCCGAGTTATGAATTTTCGTCGCAAACTCCGCCCACTTTGGTCAAGCCCCGCCCACCGATGACAGCTGGCCTCCACTCCTCCACCCACCTCATCCACCTTTTCCCGGCCTCCGGGACTTCTTGGAGCCGAGTTATGAATTTTCGTCGCAAACTCCGCCCACTTTGGTCATGCCCCGCCCACCAATACAGTTGGCCTCCACTCCTCCACCCACCTCTATCCACCTTTTTCCCAGCCTCCGGGACTTCTTGGAGCCGAGTTATGAATTTTCGTCGCAAACTCCGCCCACTTTGGTCATGCCCCGCCCACCGATGACAGTTGGCCTCCACTCCTCCACCCACCTCTATCCACCTTTTTCCGGCTCACTAAGACTTCTCCGACCCGAATTATGAGGACTTGTAGAAAACGCTGTACCAAAGCGCAGCCCGCCCATTGTGGGCAGGCCTCCGCTCACATCATGCACAGTCGATATCCGAAAGTTGGGGTAGGTGTGTCACCGGAAGTGACGTGCACTTGATAGAAGTTGCGTGGATAAGCTGTTGCCAGCATGCTTTGCTGATATCCAGCGATGTATGTTGGAAGCAGCTTATCCACGCAACTTCTATCAAGTGCACGTCACTTCCGGTGACACGCCTACCCCAACTTCGGATATCGAGTATATGCTGGAAACACCTTAGACATTGCTCCTCTACACCAATTTGTTTTCTGCTCTGTAGGCTTTCTCCCAACCGAGTTATGAAATTTTTCATAAAGCACTGCTTTTTTGGAGAACGCCCCGCCCACCGGGGGTGGGTCTCCCTAATTCGATGTGACTTACCAATGCACACCTTTACCCACTTTTTGGCCCAGTTTCGAGGTGTTTTGAATTGAAATCTGGTCGTCAGTACATTCATTTCGACGCACGCCACGCCCACTGTGGGCGGGGCTCCGCTTAGCTGATGTGTGTTTTGTACTTCGTGAGACCTTGCCCACCCATCCCACACTTGACCCGGTCCCTCCAGGCGGATCCCGAGGAGCTAGGGAATTTCGTGACAGACATACAGACAGAACGACAGACGACAGACGAAGCGCTTTATAGTAAGTAGGATAGTAGGAGTAATAGCAGAAAAGGTTTTGGTCAAGGTTGACCACTCAAGTGCTCATCTTGTTCCTTTTATCTGGTGATTGATTGTATGGGCTGTGCCTTCATTTGGAAGGGCTTTTACATGTTATATTTCCGGGCAGGTAGACCGCTCATTTATTCCTGAACCCATTTTCCTCCAGTGTCCTACAGTAACCCTCAAAAGTCTTCGGTGGAAAACTTCTACGAAAGCAACTTTTTCTGCTGCATCAAATCAGTTTAAATTCTAATATGTTTCGAAGAAAGGCTTTTTCACTGAACAGGCATATTTGTTTCGGATGAGAAAGAATTAAGAATGGAAAAAATCATTTCACTAGAAATTCTCGCGTATGAGCAAATTCCAAGTAGGTTTCAAATTACTCTAGCAAGCTTACAATTCAACAAAACAATCTTACGCATGATGAATAACACTGGGCAGGTCCAATACTTATGTTAATAATCTTCTGAAATCGCTGAACTCTCAACAAGGCCTAAGTATAGAATCAGTCAATGAACACGTGGGACAACTTCCTCCATGTCTTCACATTTGACGAGTTTTTCGTTGATGTTCCTGGCTCATATTTCTACCAGAGGTTGATACGTTTTTCCATAATGCACCGATAGCGCTCAGGACATGTGTGTAAATTGGTTAGAGATGTGATGCTTTTGGTCACTCTATTGCTAGAATGCGAAGAAGTATCTACAAGTGTTATACATGTGGATAGACAACACATTCTAGAACCTAACCATATACGTCCGGCCTTTACCAGATTGCGAATTCCTGCGAAGTTAGTCGGCGGTGAACTGGTCGGGGGCGAAATGGCTTACGCACACCTAAAGTGGGGATCCCCATAGGGCTACAACGTCCTGCGGACCAACGAGAGTAAATTCAAGATGTTTGCCGGCGACTGAAATAGGAATGTGCAGCGTCCTGACGGGAAGCATTTCGATCCAAAGTATCAATAGCCATACGTGAAACTATGCGCAGGCTCGGCTGTGGTTGTCCGTCAAAGATGCTAACCACTGCACAACATTTGGAAAGTGCTGAATTAGACAGATCTAGAAAGAGCTATGTATCCACACGTATGACATCTGTACGCTTCTGAGCTCGTCCTCTAGCAATAGAGCGATTAAAAGCATCGCACCTTCTCTGTGAAGGATTGGCTTTCGACAGCATGGCGCGCTTTCAACGAAGGGAACAATTCACACCAATGTCCCGAGCGCCATCGAAACATTATGGGAAAGGATAGGGATACCTTTGGTGGAAATAAGAGCCGGGAATATGGGCGAGAAACTCGTCAAATTCAAGAGAAGTGAAGTTGTCCCAGTAGAACAGAGTATTCATTGAGTGATTCCACACTTACGATTAGACTGTGAAAATTTCAGTGACTTCGGAAGGTGATCAATAAAATACTGAATCTGCTTAATATTCTCATGACGCGTTAGATTGTTTTGTTGAATTGTAAGCTTTCTACAGTAATTTGAAACTACTTGGAATTTGCTCATACTCGAGAATTTCGTGGAATGATTTTTTTATTCCTGATTTGTTGTCCCATCCAACACTTATATGCCTGCAGCGAAGAATGCCGGTCTCAAACATTGAAATCTGGAGTAATTTGATTTAGCAGAAAAAGTTACAGCGATTCGCTAGCGAATCGCTCGATTCGCAAACTATGACATCGGCTTACCCCATGAACATGATAACAGACGACACAGCGAAACCTATTCTGTTAAAGGCAAACTCCGGGATAAAACGAGGGACTCACCTGTTCGAGTGTGAAGAGCTGGTGCTAAGTTGATCGAAGGTAATGAAAAAAGCAGGAAATACCTCCAAAGAACTCCAAAATTAGAAATTCCTCTTCGTTAGTCGCTTACGAACCAGGGCTGGGAAAATTACGTGTTTGGACATGTCTACAGCAACTGTTGGCTTTGTGCCATCAACCGACACGGCCACAAAAAGTCAGCAAAAACTGATTTTCCTAGTTTCCCTATTTTTTCTATTTTCCTGTTTTTTTTTTGCTTCCTATCTTAAAATTTTTTCTTCTCACTAGAATGATGACAACGTTCTCAAAATGGTCGTAACATAGGCTTTGATGTTGATTTTCGCAGTTGAAATCCGCTAAATATTCCCCTACGACTTTCCAAACAACGGCTTAACATCTAGCGTTCCAGGTGGTTGTTTGGAAGATCACGTAGGACGGTGGGCGGGCTCAATGGGTTGGGGCGGCGCCAATGCTCCAACCTAGGCCCCTAGCGCCTAAACCTTATCAAAACGCCCCGCCACTTCTGCACATGGTCTGCCCTTGCGTACTGCTGCATATTTGACGGGGAAAACCTAAATTTCGCCAGAAATCCCGGAATTTGCCTTTAAGCTTTATATTGATAACTTGCCGCTAATTGTTCCTTAGCGAGGTGTAGTGAATAGCCAACTTTCTTTGTGCTCCCTGCGAAGTCGCTGTTAGCATTCATCCAGTTTCTGAAACACATTTCAGCAATGTTCAGCAATGCAGCTGTTGTCTTATGGTTAGCTTCAATCATAGGTCACCTGAGGGCTGTAGCGCTGTGGAATCCCATAGCCAGGTCAACTTTGGGATTGTCGACTACCTTAATTACTCCAGTTCTCACGTTTTCAACTGAGCTGAATACGTCGTATGCGAATTCTAGAATCTGTAAACAGCAATGTTTTGTTAACACCTGTCAGATATGGCTGATGATGAAGTGAACAGCTTAACGGCTATCGATACTTGCAGAAATTTGAAGACTGCTTTTCCCTCTTCCTGCATGAATTCTAAGGTTATTGATTGCTTACAAAAAGTCGGTTCAAAAAAAACTCGGTCGGAATGGGCAGGACGCGATACTCCATATTGAATCCGACAATCAGATTTGCAGTGAGGACTCATCATTAAAGGAATCGCTCACGAAAAATCATTTAATTTCCAACATGAGAACGTCAAAGAGTTGGGTTGAAGTATAAAAACTTGAAGAATAGTGACGAAACGATTGAATCAGTAGGATGCAGTAGAAAGGAGAAGTGTTATTGCCACATGTGAGAAAGGAGAGTTTCTAGTAAAGGCTCGACAAGTTGAAGCGTTACGTCGCCTATATTCATGACAGATGTACGGCGGGGATTTGAATTTGATTTGAATTTTAGTGCTTTTTTGTTCTTCTCCGCTTTTATCTTGAATGTTGAGTCTAATATCCCTACTATATATTGATTGTCCAGAAAATCCTGCGACACTTTGTCCAAGATTTTTGACTGTACCTTTTTTGTTGAATGGGATATACAATCAGCACGGTTATCACCGGTAGCACGTAGGAGAATCTCAACCCTCTTACTTTAGAAATCCGGCGTTTGCTTCGAAAAGAAGCGCTTCATCCAATTTTCGAGGTGACCTCAATCATTGGATTTTTTCTCTTCGAGGTAGCGCTTCAGTGTACTAATTACGCAATATTTAGAAACGACTAAGTCAGGCGAGTAAGCCAAGCACTGCAGAATTTCCCGATCAAAATCCACGATCTCCTCATGTGTAATCCTTCGCCACATACAGATACGGGTTAGGGTGGGGTAACACCGTATCGAGAATTTCTGCGTGATTTGACGCATGGCTTCGGCCAAATTTCGAAGGTTGTTAAAGCCGACAATGGTCGATACCCTGGTGCAGGTATCCAGCAGCTTTCTGTAGCGAATCAGTTTGCAACCTCATCAGAAACACTAAAAAGTCCTTCTTGACGAAGGCCTGCTTTCGTTCCTGCGGGTAGCTTTCCTCCTTGTCGAATCCAGTAGTGCTTATGTGTATAGTTTAGTCAAGGCCAGAGCTATCTTCATTAGCCATCATTTTTGTCAAGAGATTCCTTTGATGCGAAAGAAGAAGAGAAATCTGAATCATGGTCACACGGTTCGCCTCCCCAGACTGGCGCAACCCATGTGGTGTCAATGGCGAACATACTGATCTGTAACCGAGATCGTGCAGATCCTCGACATTTGTCGAATGAATGCACATAGGCGTTGCCTCTTGGAAGTTGAGTAAACGCTTGTCAGTCATCGTCTACTGCCGTCCAGCTCCGTGCCCCATTTCGAACAAAATATCTCCAGTTGCGAGGGAACAAGGCCAACGGGACACCATGGCCTAGTGAATGACATCCCTCCTGACTACAGCACAGATGCTAGCTGCAAGGACACAAACGGGGTGGCTTTACAGGAGCTCGAAAAATAAAATAGGTCAAAAGATGTGTTGATTCAGAGACAAGTTTGAAGCAGTTAAACGCTGCACGTAGCCTCCATTTACGCTTCTGCCGAAACCTCCGAAGATACACTGCAGCAATCAAATACCAAAACTACTGGAAAGAGTTTTGGATTCTTTTCCTAAAGAACTTTGAAAGTGTCGCAGGATTTTCTGGACAACCCAATATAAAGCGCTATGCCGGTGTGTTTTCACTTCCTATCTGTTTTCCTTCAAGTTTGACCTTGCTAATGAAACCTTTCTTCAAGACAGATCCAGAAGCGAAAAGCGTCGAAAGAATTGCAGACGGAAAACAAAATATAACAGACCAAAAGCGGATGCTCCTCCGGTTGGCTCGGCTGGCTGTATCAATAGGAGGCGCACTGTATATAATATGTGTGAACAAACCACTGACGACTGCTGCTCCGCGCGCTATGAATTTTTTGACAACACCCATACACACACGCACAGACATACGTAGCGAATGATATACAGTAGGATCTTCAGCGAGCAGTTCAGGTAATTGGTCTTTTCCATTCGTTGATCAAAGCGTTTTGCACAGACGACTCCGTATAAGACTTAACGTATAAAGTAAATTATATAGCGGGACTCTCGCGCAAACCATGGGACCCTAGGTAAGTTCAAAAATCGTTTTGCTTATGTTTCTCGGTGGGACTCCGACGGAAATGTCGGAACCGCTAGAGGAGATAAGGCGCTTGGTGGATTAGATCGTGAATTTCAACCTTGAACCGCGTTTAGGCCTCAGAAGACGACGATTTTGTCGAAACGTTAGGCCGATTGAATAAATGTTCCACCTATCAACCTCGAACGGCAGAAGAAACAAACACAAATAAGAACAAAGAATGCCGAGGTTACAAGAAGAGAGAAGCTGGAGACTACTGAATAATTATATTTATTTATCGATATGAGCACTTCTTATGCGTACCTGATTCCAGCCATCTTTCCCAACTGAAGACGAGGAGTCGAGAACGAACATAATCGATTTAAGGCCTGTGCTTCTTCTCTCACAAGAAAAGCAAATCTGCCCCTTCAAAAATCACATATAATATAGAGATTACCAGTTGGCGTCGCAGGCGTTGTGCGCTTCGCGTTGTGCGCTTGCGACGGTTCTGCAGCGATACGGGATGGTGCGGTCGGAAATTCTCGAATTTGGCCCAATACCTTCGGAATATTTGACTTTCAAGCTGAATTCTATCCGAATGCCCACGTCTCATCTACCCATGGCTTTTGACCTTCCCTTTTTCGTCCAACGATTGTCCGCCATCCTTAACCAATTGTCCCTTTCTTTTCTTTTTTCTTTTCAATTTGTTTCGCCCACTTCTCTATTAGTCTCCAAGACTGAAACCGAGTTATGAATTTTCACGAATAACTCCGCCCACTTCGGAAATGCCTCCGCCCACCGATGACAGTTGGCCTCCACCTCCACCCACCTCTATCCACCTTTTTCCGGCTCTTAAGACTTCCCCGGCCCGAATTATGAGGACTTGTAGAAAATGCTGTACACTTCAGAGCGCGCCCCGCCCATTCTGGGCGGGCCTCCGCCCACGTCATGTATGCTGGAGAACACCTTAGACATTGTTCTCCTACACCAATTTGTTTCCTGCTCTGTAGGCGTAACGCTTCCCTTTCTATTTTCTAAAGAGAACAGTATCACAGTGGACCCAACAGTCAACTATGAAAGCAGGCAACCTTTCCGGAAAAGTCTCACCAAATCTCCTGTCATCACTGGTGGTGGAAACTGTTTACGCAATTGCCGCTCCCCTTATCGCCAAAGAAAAGGAAGTATGAAAAAGTGTCCCATGATCTCGAAGCCTATCACTTTCAAATGAGAAAAGATTAATCATTCGCTTTCCATAACTTTTTAAATTTTCAAGTCATTTTCATTTTCTCTCATCGGAACAGCATGTACTGGCGGTTTTCAGGCAAATTGCATGGAGAATTGTCGGCAAGGCAACCACCCGTCTGGCGGATGCAGAAGGAGAGGACGAATTTGATCTTCAGAGGGTGGAGAACTTCTAACTTCAGGGATAGCGATATTGGCAATTGACTATTCGAATAAGTTCAGTGTGAAGTTATGTCAAATGCACGAGGCTGGTTAGGGATTCTTGCATTAGAGTGCGCTGTCTTCCTCTAAGGTGATGAGATGGGAACGAAGGAAATTGAGCCCTCTCTAATAAGTACTTTCTCTTCCAAAAAAACGAGACGAGCATCGGTTGCAGACCACACCTTGCAAGTGACGACGGCTCCATGTACATATAAACTGGTTAGTAGGGTTCATAGTGATAGCTGATTTTTTGTTATGACACCAGTTTTGCTTCGCCCGCTATCGCGCGCATCACACGGCAGGCTTTAGCGAAATTGGAGGACCCATGGAATATCAGCATGAGATACTCCATTAACCATCTCACTATTGACTGTGTTAGACCCTCCACAGTTTCACTGAAGCTCATCGAGAATACGCGTGATAACGTCTGAGCTGAACTGGTATATTGATCACAACTGTAAACATCCAGCATTTTTCTTGAATTAAGATAATTTAGCGGTGAATAGGATTGCTGTCAGTCTCAAAATCAAAATGAAATATGCCTATTACAAGAGCTAAGGCTTATCATTTATTTACATTCACCATTATTTAGAACCCCGAAAGGATTAGCGGTTTAATGAGTTTGGGCTTTCTTGATAGTCAGAAAACTTATCATTTGCTGAAGACTTGTTTTTTAAAGTTTACAGTCGAATTCTATTAAGTGAGCTGGATATCCAGGGGGGCCAAAAAAAGAGTCACTTCTCTCCACATTCTCTTTGGCGAGTTCGTGTTCAACTGGTAGAGGTTCATCGTGGCGTCTTTGAGGAACTTGAATTAAATTCTGAGGGTCAGAGTTTGAAAAGGACACGGGTTAAGATGGAACTTGGCAGTCAAACTGTTGTAACGGAGAGGAATTGGGAGAAAACAACCGCGTTTGGAGCGCGCTTCTTATTCTGCCCCTAATAGAGGGCGGTATGTACAGGGGGGGGGGCAAAAAAAGAGTCACTTCTCTCCACATTCAAAACGCAATTAATCTCGAACTGCGAAACCAAATCAAATGAGCCCAATTGCATATTAAAGAGCACATTCAAGTCTATCAAAAGTTACATGACAGCCTTCTACACAGAAGATTTTCCCACGGAAACATGGTTCACGGTACGAGCTCAACGAGGTCGTCGAGGTACCATAGACCATTACGACGTCCCTGAAACGCTGGTCAAAAGCGGTCTTGCACAGTCACAGCTAGTGTCTCTGGGAAGCTATTCACCAGTTAACCGATTGAAGAAATTATGTAGCAGCTTCAGGCCGGAGCGATTACGGTAAGCCTCGTTGAGCTCGACGGCGACGGCAGATGACGTCATATTCTGAAGACGGTGAGGGCAGTGAAGGAGGGGCTGCTTCTGCTTATGGGGGACACCTAAGGAATATTCTGCCGTAAAACATTCATTAGCCGCACCTTATCAGCCCTTATCAGTTGCAATCACTTTCATTCATGTACCACTAATGTCCCGGGATCGCCCCACATAACTGGAGTTACTTGACAGAATTGACGATCTTTTGTGTTCTAGCCCCTCTTATCAGCTATTATCAGTCGTTATCAGTTCCTATCACGTACCACTTGTGTCCCCATCCCACCCCCTATAACATATGTAAGAACCACTGCGCTATCGTTACTGTGACTCGAGCTATGAATTTCCGGTCAAACACACACACACCAACAGACACACGCTAGCCGCTTATATATAGTAGGATTAGGGACAAGTGATGGAATACAACTGCAACAGGCTAACCATTTTATTGACAAAAGACATTTACATTCTGTGGAAGCCGTCATCACTTTGGTATATGGTCTGCATAGCACGCTCTTCTCGTTTTTTGATAGGGAGTGTTCATATAAATCCCACCAGTCTTGATATTTTGTAAACATCCAGGTAGATTTGAAGTTAGCAAGAGCTCTGCTTCCAGAAGCCCTCTAAGTCTCTCTCAGAGTTGACCGTTTTTCTTCTACAAATCAAGAAAGAGACACGCCGGCACACCGATGCAACTGAATGTGCACATCTTCCTTTTAATTTCCTTCTAATGTGACATTTTGCGGAGCGAACGTTAAAAGACTCGAAAATCTGGATTATTGGGCCCCTAAAAAGCACCCGAATCCACCTTTTCAGATGATCGCTCATTGCAATTTTGTTTGAAGGAAGCGATTACGATAAGGAAGGGTCGCATCGGGGGAGTAAGCACTCACTTCGCTGCCAAGGAAGCGATTTGTGGCGCGTTTACGACGAAAGGTGCCCTGGTTGCTGAGCAGGACTTCCGAAGCACTCCGCTTCGAAAGCGTTACAGCCACTACATAGTTCAGCTTGTGACTTGGGCGAGCTGTTTGCTGTTGGCTTTTCATTTTGGAGATCATTTCTCTTTTAGCGGCTGTATCTCCAACTAGCTTATGAAATGGCTTATCAATCAAAACACTATGCTTGTTGGCATGATGGCGGCTATCGTGGTTAACATCTTTCTTTGTCGCCGCTCACTCATGGGCGATGATGAGCGGACAATTGAGGGGGTACTACTTTGCGTATTCTTGAGGGATTTCTCCGCTTTTTTCGCTCTTTGCGCACCGCACCGCATCCCCACATCTCCTTTGAACCTTTTTGGGAATCTACCGTAACCGTTGCCTTCAAATGCCAGTTTTTCAAAATTTGAGCGATCATGGCTCCTGTGAATCATTTCTGTGGCAACCAGAAACGGCGTCATTGGATTACGAGCTTTGGCCTACCTTATGAGTGCTTGAAAGATTCCAAAAGTTAATGTTTAGACAAAATCGCCTGTCCACCTTTTTCCTGGGAGTTTATGGCACTAATTTTAGAAAACGCTAAACGTTTAGTGATTCTAGCGGTCATAGTAAATATCTTCATGATTTTTTGTGATGTTCCACACCAGCGGCAAAAAGCTTAAGGGCACTTGTCTTTCACTGACTCTGCTTTTTTTTTGTTCGATTTTGAGCGTGGCGAGTTTTTGGCAGCTCGGTAAATGTTAGATTTCTTTAAAATATTTTGTGAGTAAAAGTTAGCACTCATGCAGTGAATCTCTAGTTTTCCGACTCCTTTTATCTCGAGACCCCAACGTTCCCGTTTATTTATTTATTTATTTACTTATGCACTCAAGTGGTGCGCTACAACAGGGCAGAAAGTGTTAGTCCGGTACAAGTATGTTCAGATGAAAAACAAACAAACAAACAATAGCTAAACTCGTATAACAGCTGAAAAAAAAAGAAAAAAAAGGAGTCGCGCTTCCAGCATCCCAGGCCTGCCGTACAGAAAAAAGGACGACCCAAGAAGGTCAGCGCAGAACTAATAACTGCCATCTGTGTAAGAGGGGCTCATGTAGGCAGTGACTACCTACAGATAGTTGTTTGACTTAATACTGAATGACCATAGAAGTGCAAGTCAGTCTGGGCAACGCAACCAACCGAAGTTGTTCCCGGGCGGGCCAAAGTAGATGCCTCTTTGATCTAAACACGAACCCAGGGCGTAAGACCCAGACCCAAGTGATGCTCGAAGCATACTTGTTGACTGCACTTGCGAAGAATTTTTTGAAGGACTTATATCCAAATCATAATCGCCCCTTACTTTTTGAATTAGATGGCAGTACAAAGTAATTTGGCTGACCAAGTGAGCAGTAGCGATAAAGAAAGGTGCATGAAGCGTGAAGCCTGGGAAGGTAGAAGGTGCTTCCATAACTATGCTAGTATGTGCTTATGCTCTTTCACCAAGTTGTTAGCAATGAAGAAGTGCAGAAGTGTGAGAATTTTTTCTGACCAATGTTTCGACCACTCCGCAACCAGTGAAAATCCACTCCCATCGTGGAATGCAGCGGAGCGCTACACTACTCACGCCACTCATCAGTACTCAGTGCCGTAAATTCGTGCTGAAGTGTGAGAAAATGTAGAGCTCTTGGAAATTATTGATTTTTTTCTTAGAAAAAATAACACCTCTGCTGAAATATTCTTCTGAGCCTCATTATCAGTTCTCTGGAACCTTTGCACCTTGTTTGGTCGGCAACATCGAGATTTTTCTGTTTCTCTTGAATTTTTTTTTGTTCGAGATGAATCGAAGCATTTGGCGCTTACAACTCCTCCAAGATGCGCCTCGCATGCCGCACTGGGCCGCTAGTGATAGATTGAGCCTGGCTTGTGAAAGCCAGCTGATTCCGTTTTTTTTAATCTGATTGCGCCCCAAATAACTACTATGCAAAAATAGACTTTTTTCGCTCTTTCATGCTCAAGAAACTTATTCTGAAATCACAGGACGAGAAAAGAACGACTGTTCGAGAGAATGAGCTCTATGTTTAGAGATAATTTTTGCAGGAAGTAGATCTAACAACAAGTCTGATTTGCTACAAAATTTCACGGCAGCGCAAGGTCAAGTTTCAAAATTATTTGCTTAAAAGAGTGCGGCGATATTTTTTCTGGGCTTGGTGTGCTCATTAATCTTATATCGACATGGGGTGTTGTTTTAAAGATCTGCGCTCAAGGTGACGGTGGAACCTTGATCGCTAGCAGATGCCCAAGCATAAGAACTACACTTCCTTGCTAAAGCAGGAGATGTAGTAACCGAAGGTATGGCTGTTGAGACCCATCGCAATCTTCCGAGGGAGGTCGTTCAGGGCGTGGAGCGCTTTCTGAAAACGGTTTTTTGCATGGTATAGGGGCAGTGTGCAGTGAACACAGAACTATGGTCCATTTCCGCTAAATGGCCTTCTGAATGCCAAAAAAGGAGTGGAAATCATTTTGTTGGAAACTGCAGTTTTTACTTGTTCAACGTGGTGTGTTTCATTCATGGCGTGGACTACTTGCGTAATGAGGGTCTTCGTAAGGTGTGTCTCGAAAACATCGAGAAGTTTGGTCAAAATTGGAAAGTTGTCGTGGTGATGTCATGCTGTGTACTAAAGAGCGTGTGGAAGTTCCATAAGAGCATTTGGCCACCACATTTCAGCAGCCTCGGTGGTGTAGTTGTTAGCGTAGTATACTCTCACCAGTTTTCGGTATAAACGCACTTGTAAGGGTTTTTTGTAAGCCTAATTATAATTATGACATCAATTGCTGGTGTTGACGTTCTTCGGTGCCAATTTTGTGGCGTCAAATCACAGTGCAAAAATTTTGTCACCGCGGGGAATCGAACCAAGGACCACTTTCCACCCTTTTTTGGCATTCAGTGGGCCATTTAGCGGAAATGGACCACAGTTCTGTACTCCAGGCACATCCCTCTATATCATAGAAAAACCCGTTGAGAAAGCGCTTTACGCCTTGAACTCCCCTTGTTAAACTCTATTCTCTTCATTCTTTCATGATCCAGTGATCTGGTAGCGACACGAAAATGTTTAGCCTAGGTGAATGTGATAGAAATAGAGGGTACAAGGCCCAAGGAAATCGCGGATGGTTTCAAAGCAACATAATTTTGGCTTGAAGTTTGAGGCATCTTTGAACGACTGAGCGCCTAGAGCTCGCTTTCGTTTTTCACGTGGATTCCATAGTGTATCCTTGAGTTGTTTTGAATTCTGATTTGTGCCATAGTTTCGACAGCAACACGCTCGATCTTCGATTTTTATGACGATAATGCGGCTATCCATGCCAGTACATACTTCCACGCCAGATGGAAGCGTAAAGAAAATGTGGCAGTTCTCTAGTGGCCCGCATATACTCTGATACATCTGAGTCAGATTCTAATGCAGAATCGTTCAGATCGGTTCCTGCTGCTCAGAAACCATCACAGTTAACTCTTCCTATGACGAGTATAAGAAATTAAAGGAATCTTCCGCGGAAAAAGCTCCGCCTCCATTACCACAGAAAAACGATACCCCTTAGGCCCCTAGCCTCATGAGCATAGCAAAAAGAACGGAACATAAGCGTTAGTTTCGATAATACTAATCCTACACACGACAAAATGATCACTCTTTCCGTGGAAGATTCCTTTAACACGCTGACGACATCGTGACGCGGTAACCCGTCCCACTTTGCGCACCTCGTGGGACATTGTGACGCGGTAACGCGTCCCACCCAAGTCATCCCTTTTTCTTGCGCTTGTGCGACTTATTCCTAAGGTCTTTGTACTCATTCTATAGGTCATACATTAGCATACTTCAAAATCACATGGCTCACAGACAGGCCAAATTTTCCTTAGTCTGGCAGACATCTTCCAGGCCATGTGGATATGTCTGTTCGATTCATTCTCGTTTTCTTTTCAACAACATAGACGTGTGGATATACAATAGAAGTATCAACCTACTGGTTTGGGGAGATATACTCGATATCGGTGAGTTGGGGTGGGCGTGTCACCGGAAGTGACGTGCACTTGATAGAAACTATGTGGATAAGCTGCTTCCAACATACATCGCTGGCTATCAGCAAAGCATGCTGGCAACAGCTTATCCACGCACTTCTATCAAGTGCACGTCACTTCCGGTGACACACCCACCCCAACTTTCGGATATCGACTGTGTCTTTTTACTGAAACAACCACGTCCAAATTAATTTTGGAACCACTAAAGGGAAATTGAGTGAAATTTCCTTTTCATGGCCTTAACACGTCATTTCGGTCAAACTTCCATTACTGTAACTCCTAAAATAAGCTAGACAAATCGAATTGAAGACATTCATCGCATCTAAGTATTGCGGATTAATAACTCAAAATCCATGGTTCTGGTGTGCGGCGGCTGCGCTCCCAAAACCGCCAAGTTCCACGCGGTGCAAATGCACAAAACGCGCGATGTCGTCAACGTGTTAATTGTAAAAAAGTTCTACAGCGAATGTGGTCCCTTTGGGTTATGGAGTACTATCTTATTACTGAGAATATGTAATGTTGAGTTGCATTGAATTTGATTTGTTGTTGATGTGAGTTGATCATAAAGTTGATGAATTTGTAATGCCGCATATTGAGACCCACGCTGCGTGCTGCGCGATCCATATAAAACTTTCATTCATATCATAAACATATATTATATAAGCACTGTACATATATCTTATTTATTTTTATTTACATATACATATACTATTTATATTTACAATATTTCTTGTTTATTTTTGTTAAATGGGATCAATTATTATCGCTATCGGTATAGGGAGTAGGGTAGGTGAAGGTGCGACAGAATTAAAAATGTATCTTGCAGAATATAACTAGGGAAAAAGGCGATAGAAGTGATTGAAACGACATCACTTTGACTGACTTGTATGCTCGAAGTCATCGCACAGCTGCTCTTTTACTTTGCTACAATTTGGCGAGAAAAATGAGAGGGTGGGACTAGAGTTTTTCACAACAAGTACCAGTAGTCCGGAAATCCTTCGCATTGCGCAGTTCTACTTCTGTATGTTATTCTCCGGATTGGTATGTTTGAAGTATGATGGGTGTGTCACTGGAAGTGACGTGGCGGCCACTGCACTTGATACATAGAAGTTGCGCGGATAA
>MU872723.1:0-15582 GCA_036418205.1 Ostertagia ostertagi | reverse complement strand
CTCTCATCGCTGTTCCCTCTTCAACACGACGCTCTCTCAGCTATCTAATCACTCGCCACGTATTGAACTACGGCGAGTGATCAGATGATCGGTGGGCGGAGATCGCCGGACCCGCCAGCTTTGAGGCATGATAGGTCGCCGAGGTCAAATTTTTCCATGCGAATTGCGCGTCAGTTCGCACCCTCAGGAGGTCCGTGGGTCCCTCAACTAGGTCAGTTTCCCTTTCTTCGACCTTCATTCTAATCGTGAATTCCTCCTTTAAACGACCCTTTTGTAAACTGCAGTTTTTTTTTCGGGCTCTAGAATATCCGGCTCTAGGATTCATTTTGCTTGTGTTATTTACCAGCTTGAATCCTAGAAATTAGGCTGCTTTGATCTTCTGATTATATTTGCGAAGGAGACTGGAAGAAGGATGAACGCCAGCGATGGCAGACATTTATCCCCGAGATAAGCGAGTGAGTGGGGATTAGTACAAGTCCTTTGATTCTATCCCAACAGCGCGTATTTGAATGAAGCTACAGCAATCTAGTTACGTTGACTAGTTGTATGTGAATGCCCTTTGTGAGCGAAAGTCGTTGGCGGAGCGCAGACGTCAGTTAATTTCCTTTTTAGCCGCATCTGCTACGTTCTTCCTTATCACTTTGGGAACTCCGCACTTTCTCTAACAAGACATTTTTACAATTTTTAAAATAGAAATGAATTGAAACAGGACCCGACTGTTGCTGAATGTCAACAAACAACACAACGACACACCTAATTAATCCCCCGGGACGGACATGCATTCGCATTTTGACTGAA
This sequence comes from Ostertagia ostertagi, assembly GCA_036418205.1. Classification (NCBI taxonomy): domain Eukaryota; kingdom Metazoa; phylum Nematoda; class Chromadorea; order Rhabditida; family Trichostrongylidae; genus Ostertagia; species Ostertagia ostertagi. The sequence goes on along the minus strand of MU872723.1, from coordinate 14,784 downwards.
AACGTAAATAAGCTTGAAGTTTCGCATTCAATGATTTAATGAAGCAATTGCAATAGAATTTTTGTTCGGAATATATTTGGTACCAAGTAACACGAAAGGGGGTGGCCAAAAATCCAAGTGAATTTCAGTGCTGTCGAGACCACTCCTTCACAGTGAAGCTTTCGGTCGCTTTGTTGGAAGTCAGTAGGTGCAGGTGCCATACATGTGGATACAAAACACCTTCTAGAAAGTAATCGTATGCCTCCACATTTACCACTTCTCGGATCCTTTGAAATGATCTAGAACCTTTTGCGGACTATCGTAAGCGAGCCTCCGCCTGGTTTCACGGACAGCAGTTAGATATTTTGGATCGAAACAATTTTCGTGAGGACCCCACACATGCGCACTGCCGTCGCCAGCAGACATCATATATTCATTCTCGTCGCTCTAGATAACGTTCAGAGCCCTGTGGGGATCTCTGGTCCAGGTGTGCATGCACCCATTCCACCCTATACCACTTCTTAGTTGGATAACTTTACAGGATTTACGAGCTGTTGAATGCAGAAGCATCCAGGTAGGTTTTAGATGGTGTTGCGTACCTACAGGGTGGCCGAAAAGTATAGGACGCGGCTTTGACCGCTTGCTGGCACTGAGCCGTGGAGTATTTTCAGAGTGTTTCGAAACTATTCGAAAGCTTTGAAACTATGTAAGAAGCACCATAAGTTGTTTGGTCCAAAGTTCATCTGAACTCTCGCCATGAAGATTTTTTTGCATCGACCCATTACCAAGAGGCTGCCCAATGACGGTCTCTGAAATTGCAACTTCGGAAAGCGACTCGGTATTCCCTCTTCAACTCTTTGAAACATGTTCGGTGCTCTCAAGGTTCAAGCACACGTCTCTGGGATTGCGAAAAGTGGAAGTTCAAGAACTGTGCACACTCAGAGGATTGGGGCAATCACCTAGAAGAGGATGGCTCACAACGATGAAGCCAGCGTGAGTCACATCGCTTTTGATCTCAGGATCTGCCGTCACTCCTTCCAGAAAATCTTGGGAAGCAATCATTTTGAAGAGGTTACCGACTCTTTCTATGCTGGTTTTTATTGGAGCAACCCGAATAGATTCAACTGATAAAATGCAAAAAGTTTCTGCACGAGCTCGAGGTGCGCCGCATCTCTCTTACGGATTGGGTTGATGAGAAAATTTTCGAACTAAACTTCTTTGCGACCACCAAAGTCAGAGGCAGTTGTTGCCAAAAAGTGAGAGCAAGTCTCCGAGATAACGTCTAGTTTACAACAGACTTTCTCCCGAAGGTGTGGTAGTTTGTGACGGGGTAACATCCAAAAGTGCAGCTCCATTGGAGTTCATCTTCCACAAATGTTAAAATTAACTCGAAGGTCTTGCAAAAGACTTAATGAGGTACGGTATGTTGTTCTGGATTTATGAGCATCTTGCTCAATTAGTTTGCTCTTCAATGAAGCTGCTCCCTAATACGTCGACAAAATATCGCCGCAAAGCCATCCTTAGCGCTCCCACGTTCCCGCCCTCTACTGCCAGAAATTGTGACCTCTTCTTCCTCTTAGCCCTTCACTGATGACTCCGTCAATGTAGAATCGTTGTAAGATCAAGACCTCGTGGACTCTCCAACTCCGTGGGCGTCCTACTATCTTACGACAGAAGCAGGTGGGACACATCGCTGTTGGCAACCTGCGACGCACTCGTTGCACGTCAGAAGGCTTCTCTCGAAGCAAAGTCGTCAAATTGAAAGCACCCAGCACGAGTGATCAAATAGCATAAAACCTTCATCTTGGTGAAGTCGGTTCTCTCACCTGTAGTTTTCGGCCACGCCTGCTAACTACGGCAAGTGTAATGGCATTGAACTGTTCCTTAAAGGAGGAAATTCACGATTAGAATGAAGGTCGAAGAAAGGGAAACTGACCTAGTTGAGGGACCCACGGACCTCCTGAGGGTGCGAACTGACGCGCAATTCGCATGGAAAAATTTGACCTCGGCGACCTATCATGCCTCAAAGCTGGCGGTCGATCTCCGCGATCATCTGATCACTCGCCGTAGTTCAATACGTGGCGAGTGATTAGATAGCTGAGAGAGCGTAGTGTTGAAGAGGGCACAGCGATGAGAGTCGCATCAATGCTCGAATCAACGGGCAAGGAAGGGGTCCCATTTCTCGGGTTCTGGGCCGTTTCTCATGGTTCTTCCTTCTTTCGTGTACCACTCACCATCCCTAGGTTAATTTGAAATGGGTTGTTCACGTGATTCGTCTCTTAAACGATAGAGCGACCAAAAGCATCGCACGTCCACTGTGAAGGAGTGGTTTCGCCAGCTGGTGTGCTTTCAACGGAGGGGCCAATTCAGACACATGTCCTGAGCGTCATCCAAACACTATGAAAAGCAGTGGGGAATCTTTTGGAAGAAAAAAGAGCAAGAAACTGCGGACGGCGGATTCCTCTAAATTGAAAGAATGTAGGTTGTCAAATTAGACAGTGCCATTAGCTGATTCCATACTTGGGCCACTACAAGTCTAATGAACTTCTTAAAAGTTATGAGCAAAGACGAAACCTGCTTACTTTTTTATCATGCGTCGTCTGCTTGTTGAGTCTGTAAGTGTTTTTTGTAATAATAGAATGTCTTCAGTTTTGGTAATCATCGGAATACCCAGGAAATAATTTCCTCACGTCTATTTTCTCTCCCATTCAACTATATCGTGGACTTCGCATAACGACTTATGATATCTCGACCCAGGAGGTCTGATCTGGTAGCAATTCATGCGCACTGATGTCCGGTTCTAATTTGACGAATAAGACTAGCAAAAGATAAATTCTAGATCCTAATGAATTATTACCTGTTTCGGAAAAAAGTTTTGTAGAACTTCATATACATCTACCTTTGTGAGCACAGTAAGAATATGACGCTTATTTTCAGCTCTATTGTTATTCAGTAGGCGGAATCGGTGTAGCGGCAAGTGGCACGCGTACCACGCGAGCGGTCCAGGGATCAAATCCTGGGTCGTGAGTCGCTCGGGCCAACCAAGCCTTCCATCCCTCTGGGTCGGTTAATTGGTACCAGACTTGTCTGGGAGGATAAAACACTGACTTGTACATCGGCTGGCCCCCGCAAGTCATTGTATAGGCCACATCGCATTCAAACGCCACTACGAATGTACAAATGGAAGTAGAATGCGTGCCGCATCCCAAAAAGGGATTGATCAACGGCAAATGCTTTATCCTTTATCCTTTATCGCTTTCATGTGTTATTTCAACAAACGAATTGGGTATAAGTCTCCTACTATGCTTCCCGCTAGACAATTCAATGTTCTTCTAACACACAACAATTCTTTTTTGGACAGGGCCTTTATCAGGGCATGGAAGAGACTTTCCCGAAGAACGCTAATGATTGCAAATTACGTAAATATGTGAAGGAGGTGCGAGCATTCATAAGAATCTCCCGTTTCTTTCAAAACCGTACCTTTGGCGCAGCGGTTAAAAAACATCCGACCCATGCAGAACGGTTTCGAACCGTGCAAAGAGTAATGTCCAACCTTCGTAGAACCTCGGCATTAATGTCGCAGAACCTCGCTTTTTGATAGAGTACCCTCCCTTCAAAAAGCGAGAAAGTTTCGGCTGCAGACTCATGCACCACAAGTGACGACGGCCTTCAAAAAATGTGAACAGTTTCTGCCAATAAAATGATTAGCCTGTTGCAGTTGTATTCTGTCGACTGTCACTAATTACAACTTAATTGTTAGCACAATCAGCATCACTAATACACAATCTCTACAAATTTACCTTGGAGCCGTCGTCAGTGTCGCGCATGCTGCCCCAACTCTTGCACTGAAGGAAGGCATCTACACTGGTGTGCAAAAACTTAGGGACGAACGTAGCTTTTCCAACAACGTGGTACTGGCGCGTAACATGACTATATGGAACCTAACCACACATACAAAGAGCTGCCACAGGGCACTAAAAGAAGCAGTTACAGGAACCTCGTATAACGGCCGCGCAGTTATATACTTCATCTGTCCACGTCCTTAAGCTTTGCACACCAGTCGTATTAGCTATAGTTAGTAGGTAGGAAACATTATCAGAGGCTCCACCATTCGACATGGTCTTCCTATACACCGAACAAGTGCTACTGTCGTTGCTGGTTTGATCGAATCCAACAGTAGGAAGAATTCTGAGGGGTATCCCATGGTTTTGCATCGGCTCTAAAATTAAAAAAAAACGTCAAAAAAGCGTAAAACTAATCGCATAAAAAAAAAAAAACTAAAATAATTGGGCAAGCACATCGCACCGCATTTACCAACCGCCGACTGCGCTCGATACCGACGTTCCAACAACCTCTACAACACAAGAAGTACATAAACATGTAAAGAATATTTCTGAAGAGATAGAAGCCACATTAGCAACTGGGTACATTTCATCCAGCTCATAAGCATGACTGGGCATTTCAAGGTTTGCTTTTGGAAAACTCGCGTAACATCGGTTGGCAAGCCAGATTCTAATGCATAATCGCTGTATTGCATAACATAAACCTATAATCGTTAATGTATAATATTACATTCATGTTGAGAATTAATACCGCCTAAACACCCCCTAATAAAATTTTGGCAAAAGTACATAAACATTATTGAGATCCAAAACCAGCCTTTGGTTTCACAAACTGAATGACTCAATTATATAAAAAATCTGCACTATTGCACTATTACAACCCAAGTAGGGGTGAGATGGGTCAAAAAAAAATAAATTTTGTCTGAAGTGGAGGGAGGAATGACTAAAGGGCCCTTATCATAAATACCAGTTTAGCTCCGCACGCAACCGCGCGCATCAAATGACGGGCTTCAGTGAAACTGGACAACTTGCAGAATGTTAGGTCACGTAACAGAGAAACTAACAGTAAATGTTTTGGAATGTGTCCCATGAAGTTCAAAGGTTGTCCAATTTCGCTGGAGGTTGTCGCGTAATGCGCGCGCAGTAGCACGCGGAATGGAAATGTTACTTATCATGACTTCGAAAACATTTAGCATTGATATCGAGCTCGGGCGATTTAGCGGTTTATAGAACTTCCACAATTGAAGAATCGGTGTGTAAGTGAAATATAACCAATCAATCAGCATCTACCGAGCTATGATGGAAATTGGAAATATGATTTTATTCGCTATTAGTCCAGGTCCAGATAGTGGAGCAGCTCAACTTTCTTTGCTTCTTTGGATGAAAGGATAGGAATGGAACATATTCACTTGCTAGGGGCCTGGTTTAGTTTAAGTGAGTGCACGCTCAATTTCGCTACTTTTATCAGTACAGTTGCCGCTCATACCACTTTCTGTCACCCACATTCAATCCTCGCCACCTTGTTCCCGTCCCATTCCTTACACCACATGTGAAAGCCAAGGTTTCAATGTCACCGCGAGGGCAGCAACGAAACTGGTGGTATCCATACTTTTACGCCCCTTATCAGTTCTTATCAGTTGCTACCACATTCGTCCACTCAACTTCTTGGTCCCCGCCTCACCCCACATATCATATATGAGTGCAAACTCTCCACCATCAACGCGAACGGTGTAACGAAATTGGTGACATCAACATTTCGACGTCCGTTATCAGCTTCTATCAGTAGCTATCACTTCCCGCCACCCACTATCAGTGTTCACGCCCGGCCCCGTACATATCCTAGAAGTTTGAGCGCTCTTGGTCCAAAGGGAGCGAAGTTATGAATTTCCGGTCAGACACACACACACACACACAACCGCTTAGCCGATTATATATAGTAGGATATAATCATTTTGACTCATCCGACTTAGACCTCTTTCAGGGACTAACCTCTAATAGTGAGGGCTCCAAAGTGAGTAGGGCATCCACCCTTGTTGACTAACACCTCAACAACATCTTATGCACACGGTGTGAGAAATAGGTGAAAATGGCTTAGACACTCAAAAAATATTCGTTAAACAACAACACGAGTGTTAAAACCAGTGTCATATTCGTGATCAGGGCCCCAAATAACCCCTATTCAGAAGTTTACAGCGAATTTGGTGATAATCAGTAGTGGCGCCAGCTGGCGCCAAATGGCGCCAATTTGGCGCCAGCGCCAAAAAAGGATGTCATATTCGTGATCAGGACCCTCGATAACCCTCCATAGCAAAAGTTTCAGCGAAAATTATTTTTTGACCCATCTCGGCCCCACTGGGGTTGTAATAATGCAATAGTGCCAAAAGTCAATATTTTATAATAATACCAAATGTTTTTGAATAAAATTTTGTAATAACCACATGATTATACAGCATAGCACGTAAAGACTAGGACTGAGAAAATCCCATAGTAGTTTATAACTCTGCCTGCAATGAAATCGAACTCGCATAAAGACGGATGAATGGAAGGTCTTATCAAAGGTTGAAAAGAGCAACACAAAGGAATATTGCTTACGTAAGATAAACCTCTGACTAGAATCCAGCAGCTCCGAAGCTGATTAGAAAGCGAACAAAATCCAGGTGACCACCGTTGGCGAAGCGCGTACATTACAGTCGTGCAAACAAAGGATAACCCCCACAATATGTGAATCTCTCGCTTCTTGAAGGCCCGTCATTGCGTACCGCAAACCTAAACTGACCTTGTAAAAAACTTATACTCACAGACCAGGTTATGCGATTAGTTTTACGCTTTATTGACAGTTTTTTTTTAAATTTTAGAGCCGATCCAAGTACAGCCGGTGCAAAATCATAGGACACCCCTCAGAAGTCTCCTTACTGTTGGATTTTATCCAACCAGCAACGATAGTAGCACTTTTTCGGTGTATGGCAACTCTACTAGAGTTACGGTTTGAGTTGCTCTCCTCTCCTCCGCGAGTGAAAGCCAGACTTTCTTTTTATACGCGCCTGATGGCTCTACCACGACCATCGAAGCCATTTTTGGGAGCTCAAGGAAAACCATAGCTTGGTACTCCAAATTCTCACTACGAATAGAAATAAGAGAGCACCAGGATAAACAGCAGAAGTTTCCAAAAGGATTGGCTATAACCTCGAAGACTACATCGAACAAAATCACCATGCACGCTCAGCCTGTGTCAGCTCTACGACAGAAAGCGGATAGAAACCGAAACCATATAGCAAAATCATTGATATGGACAACTAGCGTAGGGTCCTGCGAAGCGTGCTGCCATGCTCGTTAGGCGTTCTGACTGAAACCAGAGAAGAGAAATTCAAACGAAAGACTGGGCCAAGGCTGGGCTTTGTTGAGCAAATTTTCATTCAAGATTATGTATTTTGTTCCTTTCAGACCGCTTTTCCTTCGGTAACAAGGAGTTTAACTTGATGGTTCAGATGAGCTGTTCATTCGTGAAGGAATATAGGCCAGGATTCGACGATATTCCTTCACGAAATTTTCGTGGTGTTTCCTAAAGATGTGGGGATGCGTAACCTCATCCTGAGTCCCAGACCTGAAGTTTTTCTCCACTGGAATGAGTTCACTAGAGCGCAGGAAAGGCGCAGAGAACCATCTGCTCTTTTTCTTCCATGGATTTCGCGTAAAAGACTACCTTTTGACAAGTAACACACCTTGTCATGCGAAGGCTCCAATGAGCCAGTGGTTACAAACTAGCTTAGTGACTTTAATAGAATGGCCAGTAAGGAGTGCGCGTCTGAAATTTGTCGAGACTCACTTGGAGAACCTTTGTTAGCAATGGCTGCGCAAATACTCACAAGATCAACACAATTTCAAAGTTGAAGCAACGGATTCCCCACTGATGAGCACCACTTTGATTTAAATATGTATAAAAATTTGTCGTATAACTTCGTATAATGTTCATAAGCGGTTCCCTTTGGAATACTGATGCGATAAGATTCGCCGTATTTCGGTATTCAAAGATTTTGAAAGAGAGTTCCTATGATTCTGCACCGGCTCCAGAATTAGAAAAAAAAACTTGTCTAAAAATACGGAAAACCAATCGGACAACATGACTAAACTGTGGGAAATAGGTTTTTCATGCAGGTTCGGTTCTGATGTACAGGTTTGCGATGAATAAAGATGGGGACGACCGCATGGTACATTTTGCCGCCATTTTTGCACCTCATCGGACATTGTGGCAACTATGTATGCCACACCCATTACATTTATTTTTGCGCACATGCCCGATTTCTTCCCAGGTTTTTTGTGTTCATTTTATAGGCCATACATCAACATAACCAAGAACCACGTGGCTTACAGAATGACCAAATATTCTTTAGTTTGGCAGAGGTTTTCCAGACCTTACGAAAATGTCTGTTCAGTTCATTCCTCGTTTTCTTTTCATTAACGTGAACATGTAGATAAAAAGAATATAGAAGTGAATACAAACCTATTCGTATGGCAAGATATGTGTTTTTACTGAAACAACCACGTCCAAAATAATTTTGAAATCACTAAAGCAAAAGTAAGTAAAACTTGCCTTTTCAATGCTGTAACACATCATTCGACCGCACTTTCACATGTGTACCTTCCAATAAGTTTGACACATCGAATATCAGTGAAAACATTTTGTCGCATTCGAAGTTTTGCGTATTAAAGCTCAAAATCCACAGATTTGATGTGAGGCGGCGGCGCTCGCAAAATCGCTCTGGTCCCACGCGGTGCAAAAATCCAAAACACGCGATGTCGTCAACGTGTTAATACACTTGCAAAAGAAGCACAACAAGACTCCAAAATGGTCGCTCCATTGGAGAGAACCGCTAAACCTGTAACCGCTTTAGTTACTGCAACAAAATACAAGAAATAAAAGCACCATAGATTCATATTTTGAAACTACGAAAAGATACTACAAATGAATGAATACAAGAAGCACTACGATAAATGCGAAATACCAACCTACTGCTCACGGGGTCGAACCCATACGCTGTCCTTAAGGGGGGTGACGTGGCAGCAGTCCCGCTCGGGCATCCATGCCTGGTAGAGCATCTACGATGTTCGGTGACGTGCTACGATGGGAGGACTGCGGGTGACGGCGACTGACAGCAACGGCCATCCTCGACGGCTGCGACGTGTAGACTGACTTGAACAGTGCGCGTCCGCCCTCTGCTTCTCTGGCGCAGCTTCCAGCGTATTCGATGATTGTGCGCGCCAGGACCCGCGCGCACCCGACCAGTGTGACCCCTTTAAGTTAAGTCATGCGGAAGTCACGACACCATTTGTGGCCCGAAGCTTTCTGGTGGTTTGTCACACGCCGGCGTTTTGTTGAACAATGTTAATGACTATTATGATAACGATGAATATGGCATGCAACACAAAACATTAATTAATGCATCAACATACTACTATTAGGCACACATCTAACAACTTTCTAAATTGAATAGTTAATCGAATGAAAGGGTGGTTCGTTATGTCTTCTGGTCAGACGAACCACAATTCTTTTGTCAACCCACAGTGAATATAGGAAAGACAAAAACAAATATTGATTCAAAAAAGTCAAAATGTTAAAACGAGGAGAGAGCAACAGAAGAGGATAATAGAGGAAGATCACCAGAGGTGAAAGAAAGTAAACAACGACAGTATAAAAGGATGATCTGGAGTAGGGTAAATGATTTTCCTCTTCCGGTGTTTGACAGATTTCGAATGGCGATCAGCATATAAAGCCGGATCAGAAATGTAATTTGATTAGCACCAAAACAAATATTCTTAATCATCACGCTCCTCAACTGAGGAGCAAGGAAAATATAGCTAAGAGAAAAAGAGGAACTAGATATAGTCTATAGCGTGAAAAGGTCAATCAGTTCCTATATGGCAGGAGATTCACGATGTTGAGAGATTACCAACCAGTGTTTAGAGAAGAGAATGATTGGGTCGACGATAGCAGCCAGGATAGCTGCATCGATAGGGACTGGCGCGTTGATGTATTTCGGATTGATATAAATAGAATATCAAACCGGTTGATGGTCTATTCATTTGATATAGAGTATCGGAAAATCGCGAAGTTCGGTGATGTGGATGGGTTGTCGCGGCTACCCCACCCTCTTGGGTTACCAAGCGCAGAAGCTGCAACCAATAATCAGGGGAGAGCTATAGACCGAAAGTGTCTCTTGTGGTAAAGAAGTGATTGCACCGTCAAAGTTCAAAAAGAAGGTGCTGCAAATGTTGCATAGCAGCCATTACGGAAAAAAACCGCATGTCAACTCTCGCTCGTAGAAAAACATGCTACCCGGGAATTGATAATGAGAGCAATAAAAAATGAACTGTCAAAACAGCATAATGTTAAAAATCCAATTTCTTGTAATTGCAATACAAACTATAATGGAAGACTAATTTGGAGGCTTGAAAAAAATTCCAGGAATGAAGACAGAAGCATCGCCAGTGATTTAGTAGGCTAATCAACAAGCTAGACAGGTCAAATAGTTGAACTGTTAAAGGGATGATCACAATAAATTAACAATGAATCTGCGCATTCCATAAGCGATCTCGCGACCTCTTCTGTTCATTTGACTTGATGTAGGTTGAACGAGCTCCGTCCGCCCTAGGTCCTGTTGAGGCTTTCCTATAACTAGCTAGTATGAATAAGTTGCAGCATCTTTTTGAGCACGGTACTACTCTTGGAAACGCAGACCTTCGTGTGGGAACCTTCTGTGTTAATTGTTCGAACTCCGAGATTGGAGAGCGGTTACCACAGGCTCTCGAAACTCTTCCCTCTCAATCTCCCAATTGTCGTGTCACATTTCGAGGAGCGGAGCAGAGCTGCATGTTTTGCAGGTGTGATGTGAGAAGTCGAAAATAGAACCAAATCTCTCATGAGATTGATACTTGCTATCCTTTGGCGTAGTGCGTCTCGGTATCGGATAATATCTTGCGTGTAATGGAAAAAGCACCTGGAATAAAGTAAGTTCTATGTTCTGAATGCGATTTTTGCAATTTTTATGACAGCTGCATTCACTGTTGGCAGCTCAAAGTCGAAAAGGAAAGTACACGCAGGGGTATCAAAGCCACACTTTGTCCAAGATTCCAAACGATGTCCCGGAAAAGATGAAACATGTGGCGGTAGCTTCCTTCGGTTCCATGAAGGAAAACCTCAAACGGAAGACAGTGCCATTATTGAACACTTAAAATATTGAATAAAACTGGGGCGAGTGCACCCTTTTCGCGACTATAAATTTGTTTATGCGCCCGTCAGCTAAAAAACATCGAACAATTAAAGCAAATGAGAAATCAAATAAAGACAAACTGAAACACTGTGAATGAGAAACAGGGATTTAAAGAAACAACTAAATCGAGTAACATGAAATTTCCGCAATCGGCGTCGCATCTGCGCCAGCTAGGGTCCTATGATTGAGAAACCCTTATTCTACCCATCTCCTATTTTTGGCATACTTGAATTTACAAGTTGCCCTGAAATCGCTCCATAATCAACCTTGCTGTCGTTTGTGCCCTTGTTGTCACACGCCAGGCATTGTCCTTGTCATTTTTGTAAGCTTGCACCACATATTCTACCATCGCTCACCTTTCTGGGACGAAGGATTCTCCTGAGAGCCACTACAAAATTGACTAATCGCAGGAAAATTTCTAGTATAGACATGAGATTACTTTGCAAACTTACCGAATCTGCATGGGGATATTCTTAACGTAACTTCGAATACTTCCGTTATCGTTGGTCGCAACAACTCTGCGGGACTGTCCTTCAATTCACAACACCGTTCCAAGCCTATGTCAGACTTTGCAAATCTAGCAGGATACGAGCGTTGCACCAGCAAATTGAGCTGTACCAGCGGATCGAACGATGTACCAGCGACTCGACACTGTTTGAAAGTGGCGGACTTCCTTTGAATGTTGGCTCTCGCCACTTTCCCGGGCTCACGAGGCATGAGAGAGTGAGAGTATGAGAGCCCGGGAAAGTGGCGAGAGTCAACATGCAAGCGAGAGAGAGTCCCGCCACTTTCAAACATGTTGAGTCACTGGCACATTCGCTGGCAATAGTTCGATCCGACTGGTATACAGCTCGATTCGCTGGTGCAACGCTGGACCCGCAAAGTCTGAAATCGGCCGAGTGAGGTGCTTGTGCCAAGGGCTCGTGACTTGGATCGGAGTGGCAGTTATTGGGCTGGCGCGGATTCAATAAGTAATGACAAAGCGTTCATCTGGTATACAGTAGCGGTCAAAAGTTTGGAAACTTTTTTATTTTTGATCTAGCGCGGCCGACACATAACGAAATTGCCTCAAATTTAGATATTACATACAAAATCAAGTCCAGAATACGACGGGAAGAATAATTTCCAAAAATCTATAATCATATTTGAGAAATAAGATTTTTTCAAGTAATGGCGCGTCAAAAGTTTGGAAACTTTTTGTTTCCCCATCATTATGATTCCTACTCTTCAATGTTTACTTGTTTCTGTTAATTTTAGTTCAACCATTGAGCAATATAAAACTTCAATATCAATTCGTAAACACAGGAAGCAGTTTTTTTCATGGGAGGGTCCTTTTTTGAACCCTGCAATCCGGAATACGAAACGGAAATTGTTTCTTAGTGTCCGGCTTTACGAAACAAGTATGTTTAATTTTTTTTGTTTTTGGAAGCCGGATAAGCATAAGAACTGAGTGTCATGTCAGCGAAAAGAGTAATTCCCCAGAAAGTCGCCTGCCTTCAAATACACGCACGCCCTAACCCGCGATATGCCAATAAAAGATTTTCTGTTTGAGTCGCGATCGTATGAAAAGTCCTTAGCGCACGAAAATCGGCACGACGCTGGTGAGTAATCAGGGATGATAGCTCATATTGAAGCCATTGTTAGGCTTTAATAGCAGGATGGGCCCAACTGGCTTTCGCACACTAACGGCTAACATAGACCTAAGGCGAGAGGTAAAACTTTGTCCTCAGCGACGAGCAGGATTTCTATCTTCCTAAAAATGATGTTGTGGACCCTGTGAAGTGTTCAGTCAAATGGAAACCTCATTTAGAGTATAAGATCCCAACATTCAGAAAATAGTGGAAGTATTGCCATGATGGAGATGTGTCCGATCATTCGGCGATTCCCCAGTTCTATATATCCAGTAAAATGTGGGTTGGGCGAAGTACTAAACAGTCTATAGAATACAATGCTTCTCTTCGATAGTCAGAACTGGCCGAAAAAGATGGGTTTTCTATCGTGGAAATGACCCAATGCAGGCCTACCTCCTCACTGCCGCCTTCCTAAACCCAGAAAAAGAAGCTGTTATGAAGCGACCAAGTCGAGATCTAAAGTCCAATTGAGTTCTACATCCCACGGAAGAACTGGCATGTCGCTCAACCACATTCCAGTTAGGAATCCCACCAAACAATGCGATTTAGTTCACAGTGTGCAGGGTTCGACTTAAAAGTCCTAAAATTATTTTATAGTCAACTCCGTGTCAATAAAAACGACGCTGACATAGAAACTCACAGCTACTCATCAAATAGTTAATTTATCATGTAGATTCGAGAGCTATTTTGCCGAATTCGCTGTGGAATTGAGAAGTTTCCAACTTTTGCACTTTTTGCCATTTTATAAAATTTGTATTTTTTGAAAAGGAATCTCGTTTTCGTCAATTCGGGGCGATTTAATTGTCTACTGGCTATGCTAGATCAAGAAAAAGTTTCCAAACTTTCCACCGCCGCTGTATGTACTACTGGGATTGGTCCCAGGTCGTCTATCAGATGTCTCCGAAGATGTGCATGCGCAACACATACATAGCGATCTTTGTTGACCACTGAGCAGCTTTTTGAAACGCCATTTATAAGAGAGCTGATGATAAGGAAAGCGAATACTGCGGTGCTCGCCGTCAGGATTTTGCGAAAGGGCGGTCGAGAGGAAGCTCCATGGCTGGTGCGGGTGCGAGTCTATAAGAGAGGATCTACTAACGACAGATTTATAGTGTTGAGGATCCATGAAGCGATAATGTACCTTCAGATAAGTTCCTAACGTGCAGAGAAACTCTTCGACGATTTGCAACTGTTGCTTTTACCTGCTAAGCAGTAAGGAACAGACTCATCGCAGGGTGCGGGACTTTTGGCTCGTCCGGGCTGACACGCGGCGAACTGCGCGGCGGTCTTAACAAGACAAGGCTTCGCTGCAATAGAATTCAACGCGTCAAAGCGTGTACAGATTTTGGATAAACTTCGCATAATTCTGCGGTTTGAGAAAGCGTTGCGTTCTTGGAAGATTTGAGTACTTGGCGTCGGTAAGGAGATCTGAGCGCAAATAGACAAAAGAAAGACAACCTTCATGAAAATGTACTGCTCTCATCAAAGCGAATAAGAAACACTAACTTAGGGCTTAACTCCGAGAAAGAGTTGTAGAAGGGGCGCGACATCAACGCTTGTCCACATGTCTACTACATCCGGGATGGAACAAGCGAGCGCGCCTAATACCGGAGCGTGCCTTTAATGTGAAATGAGAAATCTGGGAGCAAGGAGAACGTAACAAGACCAGGTGTATGGGTTGGAAGCTACTTCACATGCGTAAAAAGCTGGAATGGACGAGGACTATCTCTGAAGGGGGTCGCCATCGACCCAGGGTCTCCGCCACGCTGGTGAAAACTTGGCTGGTGAAAACTGTGAAAAAAATAGTACCGCCCCTGAGCGGCGTCTTCATTCGAAAAACTTCCACCACCTTCATGACTATTTCAGGAGTAGATCATACAGAGACCATCTGACTCACCTCCAAACGTCAAAATTGCACCCACAATGTTCCACAAGTTTAGTTAGTGTCATTGTTCATACATACCTCACCTCGTCCGGCGCTTCTGCCACATTTAGTTGCTTACTTGTTATTGGCTCATCCTGCACCATGTTCGAAGCTCATTCACTTATTGCTTGTTTTGTATTCAT
>MU872722.1:0-15667 GCA_036418205.1 Ostertagia ostertagi | reverse complement strand
GGAGTTTCACCGGCAATTGAAATGAAACCTTGGACATGCGAAATAGGCTGATCTGCATGTCTGGGAGTTGTTCCCACGAAGCACGCCAGAAATCAGCACACTTAATGGGGTGGTCTAGCGGCTTCAAGCCTAAGAAATGTGCGAAAACAAGCAGCTCATCAAGAATCTGCACTGCTTAATCCCTCTTATATGTATCTTCTCAAAGTGCCAGAAATAATAGGGTAGCGAATGAAGCACTCGACATTGATCAATCACTTTTTGATGGGCCGTGGGTGAAAATGTAGTTTGGGGGGCCACCCTATCTAATCGAAGTGGAAGCGGAAAGACACTAATATCTAATCAAAGTAGAGTTGCGGGAAGCACTTATATCTTATCATATCTTTCACTGAGACCGTGGCCTACGACTAGTACTTTTACCCTTGTCATATTATTCTATGGCTAAAATGGCTGCTACCTTGCTTACTCTTCACTTTCACCAAAACTTCGTGCGATTGCCGTGAAGCCCTCGAAGAAAGGCCTTTCAGGTATCCGATTTCGTACGGAATCCCGGGTTGGTATCCCTATCTAATCGTTCACTCAGAGCCTCTGATTGTTGATTAGATATGACCGCCCTTCCGCAACCCACTTCGATTAGATATTGCCACTTTGATTAATAATATGAATGGACTTCTTCGACTTCTTCAGGTGTTACACCCTCACCTGCATATTTGGGGAACCCTTCATCGGTTACGCTTAATTCAGAAGCGGCGTCTACAACAGTTCCATGCGAAGTTGGTCAGATCAAAACCCCCAGTTGGTCTTTGCCAGGCTGCGATATGCGAAGTCATCATGATCGCAAGAAAGACATTTTGAATCAAGACGGCAAAAGCGTATTTTTGCGAATTTGGGTCCAAAGCCTAATGGTATCGCAACTTGCTTCCGCTTTTTCCGACCAAATTCGAACGGTAACAAGAAACCAGTGCCGAATAGCCTATGGAGTATGTTGTACAATAATAGGCTAAAATCTGTACGCCGCACTAAAAGAGAAGAAGGAATGTGATACGCGAATGGACTTTTCACTCAATAACATCGCAATCACTGAAAAAAGAAAAGTTAAAAGGAAAAAAAGGAAGAGCAGCTATTCAGAGAGTCAGCTTCAATTCACAGACCGTTGCTCGAAACTGCATGATTCATCAAATGCGAAACAAGAATGTGGAAATGGAAGTTCCCAGTGACCAGAGCTATTCCAACATCCACGCATTTCAAGCGCTTGTATAATTGAACAGTTTTCCACATGGACAGCGAAGTCTAGTTTACTTTCAGTGCAGCGTACTAATTTTTAATGGATTTTTGTGCCATATGCTGGTTTTGAATGAGTACGGGAGCACTATTGTTTTCTGCGTACTTTCTTATAATTCATTATCGTCGAGGCGAATGATGAAAATTCAAGCCCATAAGGCAGTTCAAAAAAGGGAAATCAGCCATAAGGGCTGCTACTGCGGAATTTTTGAATGCCTTGACGGTGACTACAAAATAATAATGACATGTGGAGAAGTTTCGAAAGAAAATGAGCTTCTCAGGGAAGCGCTCCGGTACTGTTTCCTCGACGAAATTTATAGCATCGAAGATGACCAGAGTCCATAGTAAGGACATTCGACATTAAATAGAATTAAATTCAATTAAGCTAAATTGGTCTGAATGTCCGTTTGAATCCTCTTCCAGAATTTCTAGAAAACGCATTTTATTGCTGTGAAATGAGGGTGCCGTTCAATAAGGCGGCTATTGCGAGCTGACAAGAGTGAATGGGAAAGCGCAAAGCTAAAGGAGATGCTGCTGCATGACCAGAAAGGTCCAAGAACAGGAAGTGGAGCACCTTTTGTCATGATGGCTTGTTTAAATTACAGTAGGTTTTATATAGCATCATAGGTGTTATAGTTTTGGCAGAGGCAAGCAAATATAGGGATCATGGATAGTATTGTTCACATGTAGACATAAGTTTTGAAGCTGGCACCATTAGACACTAGAATTTAGGCGTCAACGCATGCAAATTCGGCCATTGTAGAAATCTAATCATGAATCAGCTCTTCACCCTTTTTGCACGGCAGCGCCCACGTCTCGGGAACGACCTTGTCGCTACCGACAAAGCGTAACCTCTGTAACACGAAACACCCGAAAAGGAGCGCTCCTAGTTATTCTGACGAAGTTTCTGGAAGAGGTGTCCAGGACTTGGCTGAGGAGGTTACGCCCTACGAAAAGCTCTTCCTGGTTGAAAACGGGTAATTACTAAATGGAATTGGCGTCAGTACTCGGAGGTGTTTGGCATTGATTTAAACAGTAGCACAGTAAAGAGGATGAAGATGCCGGCACTGGCACTTTCGGATTTTTGGTCGAACGACACAAGCTAGCAGTCAATGGCCGAAATGGTTCTGTAAACACGAGTGAGCAGGAACAAGAATAGCGCTTGGCCCGCTTGCCCTAGACAACCCCCAGTTCGCTGGTAATCCGATAGGACCGGTGAAACCTGTTTCGAAAATGTCACATGCTAACCCGTCCACAAAGTGTCAAGTGCGTCGACACCTACACATTTGTACGATGTACCTACATGCACACAATAGCTGCAAACTTGTTTGATACCAGATGTTTCAGAATATCGCGATACAGTTTTTCACCTCCGTGAAGAGTTCCCTTCTAGATAGAATAGTTTAGTACTGAGCTTCCGACCGAGATTGTGGAATGATTTGATCTACATGATCAACCCTCCGGAGGTCCCTAAAGCAAATGACCCTAAGGCTTTACCTATTTAAGCCACGTTACTACCAGCTCGGGGTGGCAGGTGGACCTCTCTGGCCAGCATCTCTAAAGGTTCGTTCTCATCTCCCTCCATGACATTGTTTTAGTAATTTACTCCCTGTTGAATGAATCTTGTAGGTTGAAATAGTGTTTGGACGGGTAGTTTCCTAAATAGCTTTCGACTTTTCCAGGCTCTGAAGAAGGTGAAAGCACCGAAACGTCGGCCAAATAAAGCTATTGACAATCTTGGTCGGAAGCTCAGTACTAACTAGTACTGAAACTATTCTATTCTGAAAATATGCCAAGATTCATGCAAAGTCGAACTTGGACACTTACTAAAAAGTAATCCCTTTATATGCTATACGAAGTTATTACGTATCCAAACTACTCGCACCGGGTGTCCCCCAACAGGCCCCGCGCGCGAAAGCAAGAGACGCAGACGCGGCAAAGGACGAGTCGCAGCGCATACTGTAGCGGTTAGGCGTCAGGTTAAAGAGAGTGTACCATACTACGTCTCATATCGCACAGCACGCGCTGCACTCGTCCTTTGCCGCATCTGCGTCTCTTGCTTCGCCGCGCGGTGGGCCTGTTGGGGGACCCCGAAACTTATACACGAAATACAGTATCCCTCGTTTGACTTAGCTAGACGGGCCGTTGGAATTGCCAGCGCAAGCAGACAGAAATAAAGAAAAAGTGTTGTTTTTGCTGAAATGACATTGGAATCTGGATCTGGTTCCTGACCCCTGATTCGTTCCATTTGGAAATTCCTGCATTGCAAGTGAGAGCTAATTTCTGTACACTCCATCATCCCTAAAGGGGTCCTCGCACTATCCAGGAGACTGATTTTTCCTAGAGATTTCGGAAACTCTTTTTACGAAGTTGGAAGCAGCTGCTTGCAAGCAGGCATGCACAGGAGACTTTGTTGAGAAATTTTTGATGGTCAATTTTCTATAAGTACACAACAATTATCTGTCATTAAAGTTATTTGAAAACTTATTTATAGTTGCATTTTTTAGAAAAATAATGCGGAGTGGAATATAAGGAGTAGCGGGGACAAGTTGCTGCTAAAAGATCCGTAGCCATAGTTGTAGCCTGATACCAGTTATCTAATTCAGGAGAAGACGCTTCAGTTGCCTCGACGGTAAATGCCCTCTTCCTTTTGCAGTGCTCTTCATGAGCAATTCGATTCCAGGCTTCTACTGATATACAAAACATTTGGATTTGATCAAACCAATTCCGGAATGTGCTACGACCAGTAATTCCATTCAAAATCTAAGCAGAATTTAAATTGGGCTTAGCCAATAGTCGACTTGCGCAGGCCAGCCGGACGAGCCAATATTTTCGCCCCCGCATTTGCTCGGGAGAGATCCAGGATTTTCCAGAGTCGGGGAAATAAGCGAATAAAAGATCAAACTATGGCGTGGAAGGAAAGAAAGATCTGGTTGGCCTGGGCGAGTGCGATGCAATGGGAGCTCGAGTAGGGACTGAGTGGTTTCTCAGAAATTGCTAAAGGAGATAGGCAATTCGTTGAGTCACTCAGGCTCTAAGACCTTCACTTGAATCCAAAGTTCCAATCGAAATTAGGAACAGTTGACCGCTGCCTGGCCGCAACTGGACGAAACAGTGACCTTTTATACAAACATCGGTAAAGAGCTCATTTCCTCCCTTTGAATTCAATTTTCTTAAAAGTGATTGAAATGTGCGCGTAGCGTAGTTGTGCTCAATTTATTGCATTATAGGACAATGCCGTGATCGAAAATGTCTCTATTTAGACGAGTTTCTTCCCGGCCTTTCCGCGAAATAAGTGTGGGCGCTGAAGCGCTGAACACCCTTTAATTGAAGCGCAAATCCGAAAGCAGGACAGGCGCGCCGTGCGAGGACCTCCATCAAATACATAACTTACAGGTCCACATGCAGATAGAGCAGATCAGGGCAGAGTCAACTTTTTGGGATCCGCCACGCATCCAGCTTTTGTCGGGTCGCGATGGCGCTTGAATGCGGTACGACCCTCCCCACAAATACCTGTGTAGGTTTGCAGGTGAATTTGAATGTTTTTCTCCACTAAAGGCGTTTGGATCTGCTCAGACAACAAGGGACAGAGTAAAGCTTGGCAAGGTGAGATTCGATCCAGATTTGATCTCCGCAATCGCTAGCCATACAGCGCCACTCGCCTCTAAACCACCTTCCACTCAAAACACGTAAGAGACAGCAATGTCCAATCAAATAAAATGACGATTAGTTGGAGGAAAATGTGAGAACTGCTGAAGGGAAAATATTGTTGTGAACTAGCGCCGGAGGTGCACATTTGACAAAGAACCGACACCTGATGGATTCAAGGGCAGGTGACGAGACAGCGGCCTTCAGTTGACTTAGTAAGATGAATGAGATCCACACTTCTACTTTTCCCAGCTTCGCACAAAACCTTGAAGTTGACCTGGAATTCCGAACAGTTTTTTAAAGAAGCGAGTGTGTAACTTACTTATTTAATTTATTTATTTGCTTATTTATTAATTTATTGCGTAAGTGCCAATGGCGTTGTTAGCCAACGACCAGGATCGAAACAGGGTTGTGCATCGTCGCGGGCAACTAACAAAAAGCCTTTGTTTTCCCATCGACGTCTGCATAATTTGGTACCAGGTGAATATTGCTTGAGGATTCCTCAACGGCACGTCGAGGATTTTCGCCTGATCCTTTACGTTCTCGCGCGCGGATATTCACTCTCGCCACCCGCGAGCCGTCTGTGCTCTCCTGCGCGTACATTCACTATCGGCTCTACTCTCGCACAAGCAAGAGCGATGGTCGAGGAATCCTCAACTGTATATTCACCCTGATTGGTTGTCTATCTCGTCTGGGATACCGAAACAGTCACTTGTAAACATGACTTGTTCAATCTTCTGTATCAGCAAATCAGCATTCAAGGCCCCTACGAATGTATAATTGATAGTAGAATGCGTACCGCATCCCATATAGGTATTGATCATTCGCAAACGCTTAATCCTTTTCATCCTTTGTTTTTTCTTACATAGCGATCGAAATCAAGAGCGAGTAGAAGGTGCACAAAACGAGAAAGTAAATACAAAACAGATGGGAACCAAGCACCTAGCCAAATCTGAAAAAATTGCTAGAATCGCAAAAAATGTCTCTTATCCTGTGCTTGGGAACATCTGAAAAAAAAACAACAGCATAAGAATACTGCGGCAATACACTACCTCTAGGGAAGGGGGAACTAGGGAATCATGTAGGTTCAGCAGCGGCACAAGCCTCTACGACGCCATCACAAAAATCCCTAAAAAACAATTAATGCTATTGCCGCCGCTCTTCTCTGTTTTTGTCGAATCGTTTGGGAATCTCAATGCGATTACCCGGCGCTGCTGATTGTTGTATCTGCTCATTCTCGTGGACGTTGCCATGTCTTCGATCGCCTGTCAACTAGTGGAATGACGTCTCGTGTAAGATAGCTGCCGTTAGACAAGCATTGATTGAAAGATTCGTAGTATCGATAGCCAGAAAGAATAAAATTAGTTCGCAAGAGGAGGCCATCAAAAATACCATGTATAATTGTTAAGAGGGAGTGGTGTGGCGGCAAGTGGCGCGCTTACCATGCGAGCGGTCCGGGGATCAAATCCTGGGTCGTGAGTCGCCCGGGCCAACCAAGCCTTCCATCCCTCCGGGGTCGGTTAATTGGTACCAGACTTGTCTGGGAGGATAAAAAACTGACTTGTACATCGGCTGGCCCCCGCAAAGTCATTGTATAGGCCACATCGCATTCAAACGCCACTACGAATGTACAAATGGAAGTAGAATGCGTGCCGCATCCCAAAAAGGGATTGATCAACGGCAAATGCTTTATCCTTTATCCTTTATAATTGTTAAGAACACAACAGGATGAAAGACCCAGCCCCCAAAAAAAAATTGGGGTTGGCAAAAAGAGCACAACGACTACCTAGATTGCAACGATATCACAAATGACACAGACAATTTTTCTGGCGCTTCTCTGGAAATTAGAGTAACAATACAAGCCCCTCTGACGTTGTCTGCTGGGCGGCCGTATCAGGTTCTTGGGAGGAAATGGGATCCGAGTACGACGAACTACTTGACTTGTTCGAAATGGTAGAGAGTGAATGCCAAATAGAGCTGGTTTGCGCTTACCCCGACTAACCTTAGAGCTGAACGAACCTGCGCTCATCTCGATGTCCCTCCTCCTTGTTGAGCTTAACTCCTGGATCGCAAGCATCAACGGACGAGCGCGGTTTCCGAAATGGTACCGACCTGAGTAGCAATCGACCATCGAAACCCATTAACCCTCCTCTAACATTACGTCATAAGCAGCCCCAGCAAAAGCAAAAAGGCGGTTTGCTTAGCCTCGAAAAATTATGTGGATGACGTGAAAGGATAAGGCTTCGAAGTAGGTATGCGATGGCCTTCAAATCTATTGCAACGAGCAGTAATGCATTAAATTTGCTCTGTAGTTGTGCATGCACAAAATTAAAAATGTATGTAAGCCCCTGCGCATTGGCCTATGGAGAAGTGGAATTTAAATATTTTCAGAAGAAACGTGTGAAAAATAATGACGTGGTTCGTTCGCGTGTGTTTTGCACATTTCATATCGAGAGTATTACAGTTATTTATTCGCGATGAAATGCGCATGTTCTGTAGGTATTCCTGAAAAACACCACGTCACGGCTCATTTTAAAGCCCACATACATATTATTCATGAATTGCTTTGCAAGGAATGGGACATACAAAATCCCAAAAAAATGACACCGGAGAATGGCAACGTCCTACGTCGTGCAACGCATAAACATCCCTTTGAGAATCTGCGCTTCAGAAAATAGCATCATATTATTTCTGCTGATATGATCGCTTTTCCGCTTTACTGCCTAAAAAAGACTCTAAAAATAAATGCCATTTTCATAAACTAGTAATAAAAAGCCAAGATAATAGTTTGTCACTGTACATTACTTTCTTAACCGAGGAACAATATCGATAACGAAGTTCTGACGACTATCGCCGCGTTCGACTTTATGACCGCGCTGAAGTCAGCGGGTGCGTAATCCAATTACGCCAGCGCACCGAGCAATCGCATCATCTTATCCTAAACCCTGATTTTGAGGCGGTGAAACGCAAATCATGGTGCGACTTCAATTCCTAAGACGGGCACGACCTGTCGCCAAGCTAATAAAGCGGACGACCCCAGTAGGGGTGAAATGGGTCAAAACATTTTTTTAGCTGAAACTTCTTCTTATGGGGGTTCTCGAGGGTCCTGATCACGAATATGAGATCCATTTTTGGCGCTTTGTGGCGCCCTGATTGAATCGCACCAAATTCGCTGTAAAGTTGTCAGGGGTTATTTGAGGACCTGATTATGAACATAAAATCCGTTTCGACGTTCGCACCTCTTTACGAATGTTTCTCTTCTCATGAAACTTTCACTTGAAGCGCCTACGACCAATTTGTAATCCTAATAAAATTGAATAGGGAAAGGAGGTATTGCACCGGTTGAGTGAACCAAGCACATATAAAAGGCCGTAAAATTGAAGTGTGTGAATCACAGAGGAGTGCGCCGTCCACTATCCAAAGGCCTAGACCTGATTGCGATCCAATTAGTGAGAGGGCGCAGACGAACAGAAATAGCGTCAACGATAAAAACGAATGTCATATTCGTACAAGGGTTCCAACTAGCCCCTATACACAAGCTTACAGCGTGGGGAGTCAGTCGTGGCGCCATTTATGGCCATCTAGCGTAAAAATTGGATCTCATATTCGTGATCAGGACCCTCGAGAACCCCCATGGTCAATTGGTAGGCCCGGCCATCTATGATGGGATTAGTTCCGATCACTCGTCTTGCCGACACTGGCCTCAAACCCGTTTTCCGGGTTTTGCTTGCCGAGCATTTTCCGGACGAAGTTACGAGGATTCTTCTCACTGTGGCTACCTCACTGTGGCGCTCTATTCATCCACCTACCCCACTTGGGTCGCGTAAAAACATAGCGAACGAACAGAACGCATAACAGAATAACCAATTGTAAACGCTTTCTAGGTTCGTATGAGCAGCTTTGAAAGAAAAAACAAGTATTAGCTAAGAAACGGACTTGAACATATGACCTCGCCCCTATGAAGCAAGGCGCCACACTAGACCTCCACACCCACTGTAAGGGATGCTCTGCGGCTCTACAGGGTGCAAGTCCAAAATTATGAGGACCAAGACATTGTGTCGTTAAAAACGCATAGTAGCTTGATGGAGCAAAAACTACAGGGAAGTGTTTGCAACTAGTATCTCAAAGTAATTCCAGAATAGAATTGAGATCTGCCACCTGCCGCGTTTACACGAGCCTTGCTACAAGGGGATCAACGTTTTGTGGGGCATTCATTTACCCATGTCTCCAGGGTGTAAAATACAGAATTCTAGAGCTGTTAGGTGGAGGGTTCCATTGTAACAATTCTTCGAGAGCAACAAACTCGAAAAATAGCTTTTTAGAATTTTTTTTTTTTTTTTTTTTTTTTTTTTTTTTTTTTTTTTTTTTTTTTTTTTTTTTTTTTTTTTTTTTTTTTTTTTTTTTTTTTTTTTTTTTTTTTTTTTTTTTTTTTTTTTTTTTTTTTTTTTTTTTTTTTTTTTTTTTTTTTTTTTTTTTTTTTTTTTTTTTTTTTTTTTTTTTTTTTTTGTTCGGTCCAGTTAAAACGTCCCAAGTATGGTACTCGAGTGGCTTCCTATCCACTATAGATGTGGAGTCTTTAGAGTGCCTGGCTGGGTTTTCACATCAATTTTTTCATTTTGGGAGTACGAAAGTCGACAAGGGGAGAGCTAGTTTCTGCATCTGATAATTGTCCTGGTGGTAACTGTAACTTTCGAGTCTCCGAATTTTCCATCTGTGGTGGTTCCAAACTTATTGAAGAGTTGAACTGTTGCCCACATGAGCTTCCTGATACGTTAGACTGCCGCTAGATGTAACGTGCCAGAGCCCTTAGTGAGTTCAATTTGAGGAATGACATAAGGAGGTGTTGCTCTTTCACTAGTTTTGAGAACTGCATGAAGTTTAGTTTCGAAAGGAAGAATACACTGTACCCTATCACATGGTGCACAGAAAAGGAAATGAAAATGGAGCGACTCGGAAAAAGTGGATATGACCGCGCGCGCACGCGGTCCTCATAATTTTGGACCACCCTGTTGAGGTCTGGAGTTGAAGCCAACAGGAGAAAAATCCTCGTCACTTCCGTTTAAGAATCGTCGCAAAGCAATGAAAAACGATGAGCTCGCCGTCGGCAAGGCCTTCATCGACCCCCCCCGAATTCGGAACCCTTCAGATTTCAAGGGTCCTGAAATAGAAGAGTTAATAAACAAACTATTAGCACAGAAATAATACTGTTCGATGATACCGTTTGATTGGCAAGTAATATTAGCAATATATTCGTATAACTTGCTTTCGGCCTGAGCCTTAATGTATGTCATGAAGAAGAGGTTTTGTACGGTACGGCTTGAAGTACTTCACATGAATGTATCCTTCAAGAAAAATGGGCAGAAAATAGCAATTCAACACACATTTCTTCGAAGTTTGGATTATAAAGACATGCTGGAAGATGAGACTGAATGGAGGTGCAAGTGGACCGTTTCGGCTTTTCTGACCAGTTATTGTCAAATGTATGCAAGTCCGGATTAAATTTATGCTTACAGAATCACGCGATTGTGTGCATCCCATAAATACTCATCAGCTTAAAGCAACAACACCCGGCAGAAGTCGCAAATTTACCAGATCTGGTAGTAGACCAACGATTTTTTATCACACATATGCACTTTGCCGTGGCTCACTAGTCGCGGCGACAAAGGAGCTAGGGTTTACAAAGTGAACTTATGGCGATACATCTTGACTCATGGACGGGATAGCTTATACAAAAACATATCTCGCACTCACCACGTCATAAGCGGCGTGAATGGCAATGTAACGGCTATCAAATGCGCACGGGTTAGCAGAGCCTGTGGAGCAAGCAAGTTCAGAGAACTCGTCCGAAGCGCCTCTCCCTTTCTTCAAGGGGAGGAGAGGGAGTCCTTTGTTGTAAGGCTTAGTCGGCTGTTTTCTTCGCTTCTCCTTCAATCCTTAGCCAACTGGTTGTCCACAACTCCACCATCGACCGCAGTGACCCCACAAATTTGATGAGGGTTTTGCTTTATTATTCTGTATAGTGGAATATTCATCGCTGCTTATATATGAATCTGAAGAAAACCGAGACTAGTCGATGGTAAGGATCCCTTGAACTTTTTTTAAAAAAGAAACTTGGTCGAGATCGGACCGTCGAGTGACATAGATGATGAGAGGCGTGTCTTGATGTTGAGGATAATCTTTTGTTAACAATCTCTGGCTTTACAGAAGCGGACATCGCCTGCCGCCTAAAGAGTAGAGAGCAGGGAATTTGAATCTTTTTAACCGAATATTTCTTCCATTGAATGATTCTCATCTATATATCTTGAACATACATACATAATAGGATCTGCAGAGTGCATATCAAAGACTTGGAAAAGCTGGCTCGTTTTTTTTTCGAAAAAAAATAGGATAACATGAAGTGAAATGCTGGATGTTGAAATGCAACGAAATTGAACCTTAGTTGGTAGATATTTCTAACGTAGGTTATTTCGCAATTTTTTCTAATTGGAGTGGGTGAGAATGATAAAAAAGTAATTCATATTCATGGTTTCCACCATGCGAGTATGTACTCTCAGAAGGAAATTAAACCAATTAGTTGGGAAATATTTCCTCATGTACTTGCGCACACTCTTACTTCCATTGTGGTTATTGAAAGATGAAGAAATAATAAATATTCAGGTTTTGTACTTACACAAGTGTGTTTAATTTATTGACTCATTAATTGGAATGAAAATCGAGAAAGAATACGACAAGAAAACATTCGGCATTGTACTGCGGATGATTGGTTAGGACCTTAGAGAGACAACATTCGCAGATATACATTCTCGCATTCACAGAGCCATTCTTAAAGAAATTGCCGGAAAAAAAGGATAGCAGTTCGTGAGCTAGAAAGTCCTGAGGCGACAATCGCTGAAGCAGGGTCCCAGTGCCGAAATCCAGTGCAACAGGGGCGGGCTTGTGAGCACTTCTTTTATCGAAATACGTACGCACAGCTCTGGATGCTTTCAAAGGCAATTAACTCAGTGTCAGTTTTGGAGTGCCAAACAAAAACCTTCCAAAAGACATAATTGCATCCCTATCTAAATATTAAATTTTGGAGCAATTCCAGGCAAATCATTGTGCTACCGGGTAGCTTCCATTTTTGTCAGAAAATATCAGAAAATGTCAGAAAATATCGCCATTGTCGACCGAACTTCTCAGGATGCTCTCATAGACTCAACCCACAAGAATGCTCCTGAACGTGTTCAAATATAGTTCAGCACACAGTGGAAGGGGGGGGGGGACATTGTCTCCATATTCAAATGGATTTTTTTCAACGCTAATATTTATTTTTATTTATTCTATTTATCATAGCTATTGTACAGTGTTATGTTATGTCAGTAGGTACATGAATAAAAACGGAGTAACAATAGGGGATATGACAGGGCAAATAAATAGGAAAGAAATTGGAAAAAAATGGGAAAAGAATTCCGTCAATATGCAATCAGCTGGTATATGTATAATATAGGTATAATTATACATCACACTTTGCTAAATTCAAACCAGCTCCCAACTTATAATCGAATAGCACGTTCTATAAAAACTTCATAATGACCTTCCACGAGGATGGGATCAAAAAATTTGTTCCAGAAACAAAGTGCACTGGTCGAGCTCAAAAGGGTCCGACTGATCGTATACCATTATGACGTTTTCTGAAAATTTTTTTGGTGGCTTGCATATTCAGAGCTAATGTATTTGGGAAGCTACGCAACACTGAATCAATTCAAGAACTTACTAGTGGCCCCAGCTTAGAGCAGTTACCGTAGGTCTTCTTAAAGGCAAAAGTCGGGCTTATTTCGGGGGTATTATGGCGATTGAAACTGAGTATAGAGTGGGAGGATGAGGCGAATCGGAACGACTGTGGAGAAAAAATGGAAAAACCTGTGGCCCCCCCCCCGTCGACAAGGGACGTGGGTTAACAAAACCCTCTTTCCCACTAGCAGTGAAGGAGGCTGGCTTGGGAAAGAGGCACGTACAAACAAGTTTTCTGGAGATGTCAGTCGTTCTATCGGTTGATACGGCAATCAACCTAGCTGATTTCACACGTTATGCCAGCCACGCACCACTTCCGGAGGTGGGCGGTCCCGGATTGACGAGGCGGTCCCGGATTGAAACCGACGCCCCGGGGCCTTAACGACGTTTTTCAAGGTGGGAAGTTGCTGCAATGTGTGCAGCTACTCACATACAACCTCCGGGCACGGGAATTACTCCTCTAGCGCGACTGAGCCCGACCTTTGCCTTTAAGCTCGGTGACGATGGCAAACGACGTCGTGTTTTGAAGACGGTGAGTTCAGTGAAAGAGGGCTTGTACGCAATATTAGGAGCTAATTTCAGGGGAATGTTGCTGAAAATTTACCCTCAACCACGACAATCTATTCGACGAAAAAACGGCTTATAGGTGGCGACATGCAAATGGCTTTTTTTTAGTGTCTCGTTCGGCTCTGGTGAATGTCTTGGCAGTGTGGAAAAGAGAATAGAATAGTGAAGAGAATGTCCGGCAGTTAGCTAACGAAACTCGGCGCTTTTTCTGACCTCGGTGGGGCAGTTCGGCTTTCAGGACGAGAGGAGCACGTGCATTTTGAGTTATCCCCTGCGGTGTCAATTCGTTTTCTAAGGTGGGTCCAAGTGTTTTTCGTTGATCTTTGGAGGCCGTTGGGGACATCGGTTCTACGGGACTTTCTTGTTAACAAAAAAAAAAAACAAAAAAAAAAAAATTGTGGTCAATTGTTTTGGTCCGGGGGGGAGGCGCGGGCGCGGGGGGGGGGGCGGGGGGCGGGGGGGGGGGGGGGGGGCGGGGGCGGGCGGGGGGGCGGGGGGGGGGGGGGCGCGGCGGGGGGGGGGGGGGGGGGGGGGGGGGGGGGGGGCGGGGGGGGGGGGGGGGGGGATGTGATCGCAATTTTCTTGGGAAGTTCGCATGGCTCCGATGAAGGCGATAAGGCCGAAACGTTAGCCGAATATCTTGGTTAGGGCCCAATCAAACGCTCCTGAAAGTGTGTTCCCTTTGTCCCCTCCCCCCCCCTCAATATGCACATATTAAATAACTGTAGAGGCTCTCCAGAAGTTATAAGCACCAAGGTCAATATTTTCATGCGCTTCCAACACCAAACACTGTATCCCAAAGATGCGACAGCTCTTGTTTTCCTGGTTAGGATCCGAACCAGTTAGACTTACATATATTTGGACCTAGCAGCCTGTGTCACCTTCATAAATACAGGGAGGCGACATTTTTCTCATTTTGCGCATTAGCGATTTTTTTGCCCATAATTGCTCCACCTTGAAGCTGCTTCTAATTTCGCAAATTGATTCACTGTTGGATAGTTTCCCTGAGTTAGCTCTGACAGTGAATAAACAAGTAATCATCTGAAGAAGGGAACTTTCTAGCAGTCAATAAGGCCCTAAGATGCACTGTTGCTATTGTTTACATACGTAGTGGCAGTGACGCATACAATTTGTGGTTTATCTTTGCACAAATTTCTGTAATTGAATTCGACTACGATTTTACTGATGAGCAGCCGGCTATTGCTTCTACGCTTTTTAATTATCCAAAAACAAACCAAAAACCACTATTTATTTGGCGTAGTGTTTATATTGTGGGAAATATCCATCTTCTTGATGAACCTTCCCTGAACAAATACAACTGAAGGTATACTTTGATGCTATTTATTGCCTCTAGTGGACTCTGATCAAATGGACATCGTCGAGTCCGTAATGGGGATTGGTTCGCATTTGACCTGTCTCAATTTGGGATCGCACTGGAAGGACTAAACCTGACGAGGTGGGGGAAGGGGCTAGAAGAGCCAGTAGCTAGAAAGATGATGCTGGGAAGGAACCTCATAAGGGAAATTTTCTGGACGTCACGATTGACTTGGGTAAAGCTGTTCTTTTTCTGTATTACTCAAATGCTTTTCGGCAGTGGCCTTCATGAAAAGTGGTGACAACCGTAATGAAGTTTTGGTCGAGGCTTTTCTGAAGCAGTTATTCCAAGGATTATTGAGAGATCCCCTCCTCGAATCCTGTGAGTTAAGCTTGCATTCTTTCACAATATTTTGGTCATGTGGATGAGGCAAGGTGGTAAGGGAAGGTTTGACGGGGACCAAGATGGCCAATGAGCTAATTGACCCCGCTCACATGATCAGTTTCCATATGTGCCGTTAAAGTTAGAGTAGGAATTTACGATAAGGAACGAAGGTCAAAGAAGGGGAAAATTGCATAGTTGGGAGACAGGCGGACCTCCTGAGGGTGCTGACCGACGCGCAATTGGCAGCGAAAGATTTGACCTCGGCGATCTAGCATGGCTCACTCTTGGCGCGGTTGGCGGGGTACGCCCACCGACTATCTAATCACTCGCGCATATACGTTGATTAACCCATAACGGACGGCCAGTGTATTTGTTGCGTGCGCCACCATGTGGCGCACGCCGCCACCCAGGGTAGGGTTTATGTAGGCTTATGCGAACAGCAGGGTAAGACGGGGCTAAAGTAGGTGTCGGAGTCTCATCATCCAAAAAAAGAGATTTCCGTTGACGACAAGTTCGTAAGCCCGCCTTTCCGCTCTAAAACTAGGGTGCAAAGAATGAATGGAAGCTGTGGGTGGCGTTATCGAAAAATGCGAAACAAAATCCAGAGCAAGGATGTGGCCACATTTAGGAAAAGGGGTCTCGGGACGTGCGAACCATGGGTAAGCCACCCATAAAGTAGCAACCTTATGTAAATTAAGACAGAAT
>MU872721.1:4436-18131 GCA_036418205.1 Ostertagia ostertagi | reverse complement strand
CAGCAAGTTCACGAGCTTGCTAACGTTGTTGTGTATCTGTGCTTCAAGGAATGCATGTGTATCTGGGTGTAGGCCGAAAAATGGTGATAGCAACGGTGCGAAGGCGAAACCAGGAGTTGCAGCTCATTGCCTAGACACGTAGCTTCTGTTGCAGCACTTCTGCGCTAGGATAAGAGATGACTCATGATGACAGCTCCGCTGCTATTCGTCCCGCGCCGCCGAATTTTCTCCCCCGCCGTCAAAATTTCAACTTTCAGAGCACACTTCGGTGCACGAGGCCTGAGCGTCGCCTTGATAACACAGGCTCGATCCAATCACCAAAAACCCTGCTTCGACAAAACATCCCCGGAAAAATGTCGAAAAGTTGGAACTACAAAGTTAGGTAGAATTAATGAATTGGTGTAGACAGCCTTACTCCATACTGCAGCCTTTTCTTTCTAAGGTCTAGTAAGCCTTCGCAAGGGGATAAGAGCTACGGTGCGCGCCAACCGCGTTCGTCGCGCACACGGTCACGTCTAAAGCCTATAATGCTTGCCTCTCTTAGCAAACCAAGGTAGACACGCAGACGGATCGGCGGACGAGTCGCAGCGCGTACTGTGCGATTGAGACGTACTATAGTACAGTCTATTATATTTAACTTGACGCTGATCGCTACAGTACGCGCTGCGACTCGTCCGCTGACCCGTCTGCGTCCCTGCCTTCTCGCCGCGCGACGGGCCTTCTGTCGAGTCCCGCAGTGAAGGAAAACTCGTACCGAGGCCTCCTAAGAGGGGATGGGATCTCAAAATTTCGATGTCACCACAACGCGACGGTTGATCCTTGGCCGAAGCGCGGATGGATTTAACTACAAAAAAGCTTCAACAAACTTACCAATCTTGTAAATAGAAGGAGGCGGTGGTCGGTATTTCACAAACACTTTGATACTATTTATTAACTTAAAATGCTCATTGAGAAAAAGTGTTCTTATGCCACACACAGAGCGTTCGTATTTTCAGGAAGTACGCAGGAAGAAGTACAAACTTCTTTTCTTGATGTGTGACGTGAACAGCACTGGTCAAGTACATCGCAGTGATTTTGTCGACCTTATTCGCTCTCTCAAAGCCATCGTCGGCGTTGACATCACGGACAACACCCAAAACAACGTCATCAACAAAATTTTGCACCAATCAGGTAATCAGCCAACCCTTTTATGCATCACCACTTTTGATGGATTCACTTTATGAGGCAGAATCATCTAGCTATTTACTTACTATTAGTTGTGCTGCCATACGATGCATCATCCGAGTATCGCAGCACCTTCCCAGGTCGGCCGAGGCCTTCCATTCCTTCAGTCAAGTAGTTGGTGCTAGACTTGCCTGTGATAGCGAAAACACTTTTTTGTACATCGGCTGGCCCCCGCATACCATCGTACAGGTCAGATCCAAACCTGCTGCGACGACTTTGCACGAAAGTCGAATGTGTAGCGCATCTCATGACGAGGGGCTGATTGAATGCCGAGTTGACTTGTAGCCTTGGCTTTCTGTTTAGCTGACGAAGGTCAGAATATTCAGGAAGAGCATGCAAGCAAACTTTTACCCTCGTTGACCGGTCAAATTATTGAACTCTGCATTCAGTCTACATCTGTATTACCTTACTCGCTATGGGTCTTCAGGGCGGGATTTTACGATGAAGACAGCCCGTTGGAAATAAGTTAGTGATGGTCAGTGATGCCCGAAAGAAGAAGAAAAACATAGAAAAATGGTTAGAAGCCGAGAAATGGGACCTACTTCGTTGCCATAGATTTCCGCACTGGATCGTTCCTTATCGATGCTGCCATCTTCAACGCCACACGCTCTCTCTCTCTCTCTCTCTCTTGAACCTAGAAGCTCAGACAGCGAGATTGTAGCGTGCGGGCGTAATGGAGCGACCCACTGGGGTTGGTTGGAAGGGTATGCTAGATCGCCGGGGCACATCTGATGTCGCGAATGTGGAGTTTGTATCGATGGCAGATCCGTCCTGTTCTCTTTACTAGGGGGGGTTTCCTCTGTTCACCTCTCGTCCTTAATCGTGAATCCTCCTTTGAAAAGTTGCGTCAAGAAATACTCCCACAAATACGCGTCAGTCTTGGCAAAACCTGCCTTTCGATCAGGTTTTTTTTTCAGGAGTGAAACCTAACTCTGATTATTTAACAACTGCGGACTTTGAAGCGATTTTTGCACAAGCCGGCAAGGGACGTCCTGTTGGTGTGGAATTGCGTGGTGCAAAACTCAAAATGAAACTGGAGGAGTGAGTTTTTCCAGAGTTCGCGTCAACTTCCTACTCAACTGAAGCTGATAGCTGCTCATTTTGCAAAGAATTCAATTTCATGGGAATTGTTGAGTGATGTGCTTTGCGATAAGCGAATGGGCGACGTGAAGTCCGTCTTCTTAACTCGATTGAGGGTTTGCTAGATTTTATGCGTATAATTCACTTAATTTGTGCACTTTTATAGTACATTATCACTGCGCTTTTTTCGTTTTACCTTGGGAAAACTCTTACACAATTAAGCAAACTATGACTTCTCTAGCATAAAAACATTATAACAGTAGAAAAATCTCTAAGAACTTTCGAGGAACGTTTCATTAACTAGTTTTCTATATAAAATTCAAAAGTAGACGATGTCGAGTTTGACGGGTACTTCCCTCAGCAAGAGTCGCATGCCATTTTTGGGGATGGGGAGTCTTTTGAAAAGCTCTCTGGAATATCTGTACTGGTGATCTTCATCATGTCCACCTGAGAGCTTTCCCTATGGAGTTTCATTAGCTCTTCTTTTGATATGGTGAAGTCGAACACGGTTAGAGAAGCTGTGTACCCGACAGGAGGCCCGTCTTGAGGCGAGAAAGCGGAGACACAGCGAGTACTGTAGCGACTTAGCGTCAAGTTAAATAGAGTGTACCAAAGTATGTTTCATTTCGCACAATACGCGCTGCGACTCGTCCGCTGACTAATTTGCGTCCCTGAATTCTTGCCATGCGACGGGCCTCCTGTCGGATACCTCAAGAAGTGGGCGAATCAACGGGTCTGTCATAGGGGCGAAGCGCAAAGTCAGTTCACATGAGCAGCTGCAAAGTGATAGTAGGGCTTCTTAGCGTTTTTGTGCTTTCTTTCATCGCAAGTGTGCCACTATTCGAGGATAGTTTAATTTCTGGGCCCAATAGCAGACAGTTCATCTATCGCTGAAGATGGCTTCACAACCCCGTTCCCTCTACATGGAGTGGTCCCTCAAGAATATACATAAATTAATTGTTTAGAACGGCTTCACTAAACTCATTCGCTGTGCCCACATCTACCGGCGGCGATTCTGTGCATCGCAGCGTTTTTGGCACGATCGCAGCTGTCACTGGCACGTACCGCCAACACATCTTCATACTGTTCATCTTTTGCTGCACGAATCTGATGATTTTCCTGGAGAGGTTCCGATGTCAGTTCATTCTATTTAATTTATTTCAACCCAAATAATCTGGACGCTTTCAGTTCACCGGTACGAGAATCAACATCTGGATCAGCATCGGGTGATGGGTGTGGGGATTGCCATCACCCGAGGTGCCGCTGGTGCAGTATCGTTTTGCCTTGGTGTCGTGCTACTGACCGTTTGCCGTAACGTCATCACAATCGTCAGGGAAACGCCTCTCGGCGAGTTCATCCCGTTCGATTCCGCTATCGGTTTCCACAAGGTTTGTGCACTTGTCGAACTATAAAATCGATTTCTTATCGCTGTATGATCTTCTTTTTCGTATTTTCAGATTGTAGCCCTGTTTGCTGCATTCTGGGCTACCGTACACACAATCGGTCATTGTGTGAACTTTTATCATATAGCGTCACAAAGTAAGGAAGGACTGCATTGTTTATTCCAGGAAGCTGTGGCTGGGTTCGTATTGGATGAGTTTTTTATTTGACACCAGTTCATATAGCCCCTGGAAAGTGATAGAAGTAATAACATGGGTTCGCGCACGACATTTGCACTCGGATCACTTCAAGCCGTTTGAACCGCTTCATCTTTTGCGCTCTCGCCTACGCTGGCGGCAGGGTGAAAATCGTGTCGAGGACTTGGTCGCAGCAGTACGACACGATCCCTTAACTTTGCGTTGATGTGAAGAATCCGGTTCCCATTACAGTTGCGGCGCGGCTTATTCATGGGTCAAATTTTCTGTAGCCCCGCCCCAAACCTTGGCAGATCTACACTGCCTTTGAAAAACCACTACATATTCCCCTAGTTCATTACTTTTGATTAGGTTGTGGTTGACTTAGATAGAGCTGGGTTTCTCGTTACTAATCAGCATTGAATGCTCTAAAAGCCTTCCACTTGGAGGATAGGGTTCTAAATTTGTCCCGGCGCGTCGAGGACGCTGAATTTTCTTATGCTAGATATTTGTCTTAAGGCAATATCTCTTGCAATGTATCATGAGGATATATTCAGTGGTTTTGTTTTAGATAGCCCACGAGTATCACAGATGTGCCGTTGTCACGGTCGAAGGTGTGCGACAATGGCGCGCAGCTGTCTTACAAATTCAACATTTGGTGGTCAATCTTAGCATTTCCGGCTAATTCATACAGGGGAGGGGGCAAAAAAAAAGAGACATTTTGTCCATGATTGCACTTCGGCCCATTTTTCGCAGAGATTGCCGTCGTTGATGGAAGTTTCATCAGCAAAATATTCCCTAAATGTCCCTCTTTATGTAATCCTTCACGT
This sequence comes from Ostertagia ostertagi, assembly GCA_036418205.1. Taxonomy (NCBI): domain Eukaryota; kingdom Metazoa; phylum Nematoda; class Chromadorea; order Rhabditida; family Trichostrongylidae; genus Ostertagia; species Ostertagia ostertagi. The sequence goes on along the minus strand of MU872721.1, from coordinate 13,423 downwards.
CCCGCTAAACCTCTTTCAGCATATGAGTCAATTCATGTCATTGGTTGTCACGTCAAAAGAGGGTACGGTACTGCTTCAGACTGAACCTATTACATAATTTCGTGATAAATAATGTGATAGTTTCGCTAGAGACATCAATCGCTAATATGCAAAGACGCGACAGTAGCTTCTCAGTAAAGGCGCCTTAGGAGCGCGAATCCTTCAAATACGCGCCCTTGATCTCGAACACTGGATGTTTCCAGACAATTTTTTGATACCGCCACGTAGGTGGTCACATGAATGGAACTTTTCTCATTAACTGAAATGTCCTCCTATCAATTAGTCCCGAAACTAATAATTTCATTATCAATGGCTATACACATTCAAATCGATTGATGTTGGTTTAAAGGCATGCCCCAGGATCGCACTGGTGTGGCTCTTGCACACGAATGTGAATGTATCGGTGCCAAGTGGGCCGGCAGTGAAGAAAAAAGGAAAAGAATCCGTCGAAAACGCTCAGGTTGAGGGCTCACTCACCTTCCTAATTGGCTGTGCTAAAGGAACGAGAGACTAAGCGCGAAGAGGAGAGTATGGGGCGAGAGAGCGCATCAGATGAAGAGCACGCAGAATCGCCTGAATAAGAGAAGCTGTTGCTGCGTGAAGGCCTTACTTTGCAAGCCCAAAGCGTTCTTGTCGGTCGAATTCCGTGCACGTGAACGCCACATTTGTGATTGTCCCCTAGGGTTCTATACTTCTGACCGAAGAGAAGAGTTATAAAAAACCTCTGCCTGGGTTGTGCCTTTAAATGGAAATCCTTGTTTGTAGTTTAGAAAAAAACCATCTTCTCAACAAATCTGTCGGGTACAAGGTGACCCTGACTCATCTCTTTATAACTGAATTTTCAAAGATTATGATCTTCCTGTTTTCTAGATCGCAACTTTCCTTACCATCGATAGTAACTGGTTCTCCGCCTGTTACGGTCTCTACCGCGAATTGTTCGTCGGTTGATTAATTATGCTATGTTTCGACTGTCAAAGCTTCATGAAGAGGCATATCATGCTTTTCGGTGGTGTGTATAGAGTCACGTTCACATTCTTCCTATATTTGGGCACTTCAGGATGACACATCTGCTGAATCATCGCTTTTTAGCGCACTGCTTATGTTGGCATTGGACTAACAAGAATTACTCGATTGAGTGCTGTTTCACCTTTTTGTTCTCTATCGAGAACAGATTCCAAGACAAGGTGGAGCAGGTCGAACAAATTAAAGGAACTGTATTAACTGATAGGACGGCAGTCCTCAAAGCAAGGGACGATGCACGTGCGTGGCATATCCCCTAGATGTGTCACTGGGGCGTAAGAACTCGCGCGAATCACGCGCCTGGACGCTCCCGCCCGTGAAGGCTCAGATGTAGCCACGATCATTATGCCGCTTTGCGCAGAGTTGTCCACAGCTACATTACGTCAGCACAGATGAGATTACACCTAAGGCGAAAATCAGTGGGCGTAAAAGCGGCTTATTCATAGGGTTTAGGCTGTTCTCTCACTTTTCCTCATACTCGTATCATTGTCTTCTACCTCTGCCTGATTCTGTTGGGCTGCATTTTCATTGCTATGCAAACTCCGCCTCAGAAGGCAATCAGTACGACAAGTGGGATGTTGCAGGGGAAAGTTGCTCACTGTAAAGGGAGAGGTTAAGCCCTTAGGGGAACTTGAATCGCTGTGAGGGTCGACCGCAGTGTCCTAACAAGGTTTTGCCCGCTTCGGTGACGAAGTTCGGGCTCGAACTGGTATCATCGCGGTGGTTAGGACGTGCGAGAATGTAAGAGCCAGCCAGTAATGATGCGGATAAAATGGAGGCATGACGAAAATATAGGTCCCATCTCCAGATGGCGAAGCACGCCTAGCATTAAAGGACGAATTCACGAAGGCAACCCATTTCAAATTAACCTAGCGATGGTGAGTGGTACACGAAAGAAGGAAAAACCATGAGAAACGGCCCAGAACCCGAGAAATGGGACCCCTTCCTTGCCCGTTGATTTGAGCATTGATGCGACTCTCATCGCTGTGCCCTCTTCAACACTACGCTCTCTCACCTATCTAATCACTCGCCACGTATAGACCTGCGGCGAGTGATCAGATGATCGGTGGGCGTGCACTGACCACCGCGCCAAGATTGAGCCTTAATAGGTCGCCGAGGTCAAACTCCTTCGTGCCATTGCGCTTCAGTCCACACCCTTAGGAGGTCGCGGGTCTACAACTAGGTGAATTACTCTTCTCCGACCTTCATGTCGAAAGCAAATATATGACTTGAATGAATTCTCGTCTTTCAACGGGTTACGGTAGTGGGAGTGGCATACAGTGAGATGTTTTGGAAATCTAGCGGCACAACCTCTGCTTAGCGGTTTTTGTGCATAAGGGCGGTTTATGTCGCTCTGCTTAGCTATTCCGACACTCAACTATTTCTAAGGAAACTTCAGTTCATCTAAACGATGCCAAGACTCTGCTTTGATGAATGTCAAGCGGCCGTGTTTAGCTCAAAGGAAAATCGAGCTAAATTGTTGCCCGAAGCAGTTATGGAGGCGCTATTCTCAGCACACAGGTTCCTTACGGTTATCAACTGGGCAAAGAACTTACTCATCTAGCTGGCACTCACTCGGCACAGTTTACAGCACATCACACAATGTTGACCTGCAAAAATCTGCGTTCGTTCATCAGAAGACGTGGAAAAATCCCACCCACCCTGATGCATGTTCCGCCCACCATTAGCGCATGCTATTTTCCATTCTTTTACCTAATTACGTAGTAGTAGTAGTAGTAGTACTAGTAATTATGGAATCAATATTTTTCAGTCGCCAAAGTTTTGGAACTACGTCATTGGTCCAATAGTCATTTTTGTTATCGACCAAATCATGGGAATGCGTCAGAAATACAAAGGAACTGAACATCATCAATGCTGAACTTCTACCATCCTGGTAGGGCTCCGGGAAATTATCCACTTTTCATGCCTTAGGTCCTTGATTATTCTTTTTCGACTAGGGTGTGCAATCCTACTCCTTGCAGATATCATATATCTACAGTTCAAGCGACCATGGTCGTAATAACTTCGTATAGCATACATTATAGAGATATTCGTCGCCTACGTTCTCCAGTACTTTCAATGAATGGCATGCCTTCTCGCTCGCCTCAGCACCTCAATCTCCAACCGTTGAACTCTACATCAAGGTTTGTTTTGAGATTGACAGCTGGCATCAAAGGAGAGTTCAGCGTTAAGAAATTTGGCGGACCCTTCTTATGGTTAAACAGCCTATTTTCCCAGTTTCTCACAACTTCTAGGATCCCTAAAATAACAATTTCGCTTCATTCCCCTTCTTGCTCCCCTAGCCCTCAGAAACGCGACGGATTTCACGAGTGTAAGAGAAACCTAACGTTGAAATAGCAAATTTCACACTTAATCTAAAATTAACCTACGCAGGCTTCGTCTCTCCTTGATTAAAATGGCTATTCACTTCTAGAAAAATGCAATTGTCACCAAATACGATTCTTTGTCGGGGAATCCTCGATGACTCACTCTAGGCACTACATAAGACATATTTGGTAACCTAGAAGTAAAATTCAAATATGGACTCAATTCAAAATTAGTCTCATTCCTTCCGAATACAGGCAGTTGGTCCGTGGTGGACATGGAAACTGAGATCACAGATTCTTCGCACTCAAGCTGGCATCTCACCTTATCCACTTCTCCACATGAGAGGTCCTTATGGAGACGGAAATCAGGTATCGAAAAATACAATTGAATGCCTTTTAATTCACAGTTTAGGACTTTTGCCATTCATGCAAGGAGAATTCCCATTCTCTGCTGGTAGGTGTCATAGTACTTGACAGATGCGAGTTCTAACCGACACATTACAGGGGGGGGGGGTGGGGCGGAGGTGGCATAGGGCTTAGTGGTGCTGCTTATCGTGCGCACGGTGCGAAGTTCAAATCGCGTTCAAATCATTCCAGTCAGTTCAGTTCAAATCCCACTTAGGCTATCTAAGCCTTTCTTCTCAACAGGGACGACAAATCGGTACTAGAGTTACTCTGCAGATTAAACTTACTGGTTTCAACATCAGTTAACCCCCACAACTCGTGTTTTGCTCAGTAAATTGTAGCAGCTCTGCTCCCTTGGACCGGGCAGCCTCATGGGAAGTGCCACGGGAGGAGCGACAATGTCTAAAGTTCAGCGAGAATGAAACGCGATCAATCTCAACTTGAAAGCAAGCGCCGCTGACTCATTGTACGTCTGGACTGCATTCAAATACCACTATAAGTTTGAATGGAATGAAATGCGTGGCTCATCCCGAAATAGGAATTCTCAATACTTTGTCCTTTCTTTTTGATACTCTTTAAGACATTTTTAGTTTAAATAAACGAGAACGACGATTGACCAAGAAATCCGTTAAATTCAAAAAAAGAAGACTTCTATTCCATTATTGGCGCTCATGTCTTGGAGGGGGGGGGGACATTGAAGTGAGTGAGCCATTTTCAAAGCTTGGGACTGAGTTCCAGGGAGGGAAACGGATTCTGGGCGAGGATGTGAGCAACCTTAGTTCTTCGCTTTCCTGCGGTTAGTCCCAGCCCCAGCGGTTTTTGAATGCTCTGTTTTGAATGTCTCCCCCCCCCCTCGCACTCCCTTAGGTCATGAGTGCCCCATTATTTACTGTCACAAGTCGCTGGAAAGAACCCCACAAGATTTCCGGTCCGCATTTTCTCAGAGTCATGTGACACGTGAAAACATTCAAAAAATGCCATCAGGACTGATCGTTCAATGATTGGACCAGCTATAACTTAACGTCCATCACAAGTAAACCAGCCAGCTGTGCTGCGTTTTATTTTCATGTGTACCTAGGTAAGTTGAAGTAACCATTTCTATCACATGGAGAACGGAATGACTTCTCACCGCTCACGTATGCAGTACAGCAATGCAGCGAAGAAAACCTTTATTGCATCAAAGATAAATAGTGGGCGGTTTCCATGAATATCAAGGGAAACAATTGTTCCCCAGAAAGTGCACCTGAGGAAAAGATGATGGCTCCCTAGGTTATCCGAGTGTCTTATTTATAAGTGAGTTTTGAAAGATACTAGTTGAGCTCGTATATGCAAGTACATGATAGTTACCGAAAAATGTTAAGAAGGAACGCGAGCTTCATGCCATCGCGCCATGCATTCGCTTCTATATGGAATCGTAGAGGCCTTCGATTTGGGTCCAGGCACAACATGAGCTCGGTCCATAGAGCCGCGTCGATGTTTACCCCCCTCAGTCTTCCTTTTCATTTTTAGGTATCTTCTAAATCTCATACACTCAGCTTTCGGACGAGCTGAGAGTCCCCCCGGCCTCTCTCCCGTTTCCGCCCCCCCCCCAACTGAATTTGTCATATTTTCTGCGCAGGTTCTTCTCACATAAATTCGAAGTGAAATGAGTCGGTTGTCTTCGGTCATCTTCTAATCTTCTGCTGAGCGTTTTCCTGGGAAACCATGACCGGATAAAATTGAATGGCTATGACCCTGATTCGGTATCTGCCAATTTCGGTATGTGCCAACGGTTGATTATTCCCGGCATCTTTGATATGAGATCGGGCTATACAATGAATTTGGGGCGCAGCCTTATGGAAAGAGTGTTCATACTACCAGCTACTGGTATAGTTCATCCACCACTTCGTTGGTGTGCACGAAACGACCCGCGAATATTTTGATCGCCCGATCTGCGGTGGGCGGCATGGTGAGGCTTCGGTGCTCCTAGGGTCTATCACCAGACTACGTCCGCTCGTCTTTCAATAAGCTTCAAAAAATACCATGTTGATTTAGGAATGGACCAACTACGAAGTGGCTGTGTTAGTCGGAGGTGGAATCGGTGTCACTCCCTACGCGTCTACATTGACTGATCTGGTGTTGGAAACTGCGTCAGCTAAACATCACAACGTCAAGTGCAAGAAGGTCAGGTTTTGCGTACTAGCTTCCCTGCACGATATCCAGTGTGTGTTCCCCTAGAGATGGATATTCCTTAGGGTTTGGGCGTTTATGCTGATAAATTTTGTAGGGTATTGATGGCTCGCGATGTGGCAATATCAGTGATGCAGTACTACCGCAGGTTTAACGTTGATATGACGAATCTACTTGTAGGGTCTGGTATCTTAGCTTGCGTACTGCTCGTTTAGTTGGTGTCTGTGTGTGGTTGGAGCTGTGTTGTGTGCAACCAGAATTTCATCCACCGGCCGTGTGGGTGCCGCTAACCGGGTTTAATTCACAGTATCCCTAGTCGGCCGCTGATTCTCTCCTTGTTCCGGCCACGTTTGCTGATTGGTGGTAGCTTGATGCTAGGGTGGTGTACCTTTTTTTGAAAAATTTCACCCGGTACTGGCACATTAGAGTGAGCGAGCGGTTTCGACCTACAGACAAAGTTAGGCACAGCACCCACTATTGAGGCTGTCTTGGGTGAGCAGTTGGCTCGAAACGCTAGGGGTGTGTTACGTTATAGGTGGGTTGTGAGTGGGTGTCTTGGCTGGTGTGTCACTTCCATGACTTTGTCGAAAACTGTTTGGATTATGGTAGCGGGGCTGAGGGCGCCTAGAAGGAAGCTGGTGTGTGTGGGTTGGTTGACACGCTCCACCTGCTGCGACACGCTCCGCCCACCGCTCGATATCTTGTCTGCGTCGGAATGTTGATCTGCTATGCTCTCTCTACTTAGACTTCTCTAGCGCTCTCCGCGCTCACATTATCTCTCATCTCCCTGCCGGCCTTTTGAACTTCTCCGCACCGTAGAGGAAATGGCTCGTATTTCCTAAGCATTTCACGATTTTTTTTTCTCTTTTCTGCACTGGCGGTCCACTACCTGGTAGCCAGTGACTTGCACATTGAGTGGAATTACTCATTAATTCAATCCGTGGAAGATTCCTTTAAGTGAAGAATTATAATTTTCAGGTCTATTTCCTCTGGGTTTGTCCTACACACAAAAACTACGAATGGTTCGTCGATGTGTTGAAGGGCGTCGAAGAACTGGATCAGAACAAGCTTCTGGAGACGCACATTTTTGTCACACAATTCTTCCATAAGTTCGATCTAAGGACCACCATGCTAGTGTGATTGCGCAAGTTCTTCAGGATTCACTTTTATGGTCTTACCGATAGTTCTACTCAACGTGCTATTCTTATTGTATAGAATGAAGATCTGGCTTGTGTTAGGCCCGGCGCGGATGTTCTGGTGGCAAATGGCGCCACTTGCCAGACGTGCTTTAGAGAGGTTAATTCTGGATTGAGCTCCCCCAGGCCAACCACGTCTTCCTTCCTTCGAAGCCTCTTAATCAAAACCGTAATTGTTTGAGAAGACAAAAAACCGTCTTATTCATTAGCAGACCAAAATACCGTAAGAAATTGAAAAACTGATAAGCCCCGCAGGTAATAGCTGGCCAAATAGCATTGAAATACTACCGCGACTCAGGGTAGGAGCTTAGCGCATGGCGCATCCCAGAAAGTGATTAACCAAAACAATACTCTTTTCCCTATGCCGTTATGTCGTGTTGGGGTCTAATTCCTGAGACACTTGCGTTTCCAGTACATTTGCGAAAAGCACTTCCGTGGCGATCATCAAGGCAAGTCGATGTTCACCGGTCTTCGAGCACAAAACCATTTTGGTCGTCCTAACTTTGACACCTTCTTCTCCTTCATTCAAAATGTTCATAGCGAGGTAAGCACATTACCTTATAGCCAATAATGTTCTGATAAGTTCGTTAACACAGATTTTACTCAGGTTATTTCGTCAAACTACCTTGTTTAGGTGCCCGAGATCGGAGTGTTCAGTTGCGGTCCGTCTAAACTCAACGGCCAAATCAGCTCCGCTTGTGCTCGAGCTAATCGAGCCCTTGACGCGCCATCTTTTATGCATCGATTCGAGACTTTCTAACTCTGAGGTCTTTCTCGCTAATCACCTCATATACTCTTAAAGATTTGTTCTGCCTGAAGAGCAATACAAATCGGCAAGCCAAAAAAGGTTTGGTCTCTTGCTTAGCCTCAAATCGAAGGCGTCTTACATTAACATTTGTTAATAAATCTATGTCAAATATGTCAAATAAATCTCTGTCATAGAAAATCAGTACGATCAATATTTAGCCACTAACCATTCAGTAAAAAAGCCATTTTATTAGTTTTCGCGTTGGAAAGCCATTTTTACAAGTCATGATTCGGTGCTGAGACTTGGCTTTATCCCACGAAGTTTCCCAGCAAGCATTCGTCAACGGCAACCAATACATTCAATGGTTTGTGTAACTTTCGGTAATGTAGATTGGATCAAAAGCAGCTGTTCGGGAACGTCGTTTCTGTTTTCTACGAGAAGGTGTGAAAAGATACGAAAAACACGGATGCAGTACAGAAAGAAGCACGGGAGCTCATCGAACCAATACTTTCTCCCTCTCGTTGATGATCTTTGATGATCAGCTGAGAGCAGAAAAAAGGGAAGCAAGAACATTTAATTGAACATTCGGTGGCTTCTCGAAAACTTCTGGGAAGCCAGCACGCCTTGAAATGCCTCATGGGCACAACCCAGGCAGAAGTCAAGTGAAATCCTGTAGGTTAGGCCACTGGAGGACTAACACAAATGTTGCATTGCACGGAAAATCGTCCGACAAGAGCGCTAGGGCCTTGCAAAGTGAGCTGCAGCAGCTGCAATTTTTTCTTTATCAGGCTGTTGTCTGGCGCCCTCTCATCTGTTGCGCTCTCTCGCCTCATACTCTCCTCTCCGCGCTTAGTCTCTCATTCCCTTAGCACAGCCGATTAGGAAGGTGAGTGAGCAACCTAAGCGTTTTCGACGGATTCTTTTCCTTTTTTCTTTGCTGCCGGCCCTGTTTCGTAAAAATACATTCATATTCGTGTGCGAGAGCCATACCTGTTCGATCCTGGGTGATGCCTCCAAAGGCAGGTGGTACGTAAATTGGTCGTCAGTTATTAATGAAAGTAGAATGTAGGTGTCGAGAATCTT
>MU872718.1:6761-17519 GCA_036418205.1 Ostertagia ostertagi | reverse complement strand
AATGAAACCGAAGGCGAATGAATGAAGCCGAGTAACTGCTAACGTTACTTCTTCTTCTTCTTCTTCTCCCTAGCGTTAGTCCCGCGCAGTCGCAGGGTCCGCTGTCTTTGTCAGTCGTCGCCACTTTACTCTGTCCAGGGCGTCCTCTGCTGTGGCCATGACTTCACTTAGATCCTTCTTGATCACGTCTCTCCACCTCTTCTTTGGGGCTCCTCGCGGTCGCTTGCCTTGCACTTCGAAGTCCATCGCTGTTCTTATCGGATGATCCTGTGGCCTCCTTAGCACATGCCCATACCATCGCAGACGCTGTTCCCGTACCTTCAGCTGGACAGGGGCAGTCTGCATGACCGCTCTGACATCCTCGTTTCTAACCTGTCCAGCCGCGTCCAGCCGCAGGCCCACCTCAGCATCCTCATCTCAGCGGAGTGAAGCTGCCTTTCGTGGTTCTTGTTCAGGGGCCAGCACTCGCTGCCGTATAGCATCGCAGGCCTTACCACTGTCCGGTACACCTTCCCTTTGAGCGTTCTGGAGCACCTTCGATCGCAGAGGATTCCAGTGGACTCCCTCCATTTCATCCATGCTGTGTTGACCCGAGCCTTCACCGCCTGATCCACACTGCCATCAGCTGCCAGATCGCTCCCAAGGTAGCGGAAGTCCTCCACTCTTTCGATGGTCTCACCATGGCCGTCCACGATCGGCTCTGCACCCTCTTCGGAGCTCAGGAACTTGGTCTTCTTGACATTCAGCCGGAGCCCGCCTTCTGCCAGGACCTTCTGCCATTGCTGCACCTTGGCCTGTAGTTCCTCTCTACTATCCGCTATCAGGGCGATGTCGTCAGCGTAGAGGATGGTCTTCAGTGGTCCTTCCATGAGGCCCTTCACCATGGTATCGAGCGTTAGGAGGAACAGGAAGGGGCTCAGAGCTGACCCTTGATGCACCCCAACCGTGATGTTTATCTCCTTTGTTAGGCCGTGAGGGGTGCGTATGGCTGCTTTGGCTCCTTCGTACATGTCCTTCACCAGCGAGATCAGGTGTTCTGGCACGTTTCGTTCCCTGAGCGACCTCCATAGCACTGCTCGCGGTAGCCGGTCGAACGCCTTCTCCAGGTCGAGGAAGGCTAGGTAGCAGGGTCGGCGTTTTCTCGATACTTCTCCATCACTTGCCTTGCGATGAAGATGGCATCCGTTGTAGATCTTTCGGGCATGAACCCGAACTGTTCCTGGGAGATCGGGACCAGCTCCCGCAGTTTCGAGTCGACCAGTCGCTCGTACAGCTTCATGGTATGCGCAGTCAACTTGATCCCGCGGTAGTTGGAGCAGTCCATTGCGTCGCCCTTCTGTTTGAAGATGGGGACGATGGTACTTGTCCTCCATGCATCCGGCATCTTTCCTTCCACTGTTACCTTGTTCAGGAAGCTGGTGAGCCACCTTATGCCGTACTCTCCGAGCGCCTTCCATGCCTCGATTGGCACCCCATCTGGGCCAACCGCCTTTCCAACCTTCATCCTCCCAAGTGCACACCTAACCTCATCCTCAGTCCAGAGTGCGATGGGACCAGCTGTGGCCTCTGCCCGTGAGTCGTTCTCGTGGGGGAACTCCTCGTTCAGAAGTGCACCGTAGTACTCTTCCCACCTCCTCTTGACTTCGGCTGGCTTCCTTAGGATGACACCATCGCTGCCTTTTACACTTTTCACCACCCTGATGTCTTGAGTAGCGCGATGGCGGGCCTTAGCCAGCCTGAAGACGAACTTCTCTGCGTTTCTGCTTTCCAACTTCTCGTACAAGGCGTCCATTTCCGTGTTCTTCGCCTTGGCGACAGCAGCCTTAGCGAGCCTCTTGCAACTCCTGTAGGTGGCGAGGTCTTCGGGGCTCCGGGTCTTCTGCCAGCGCTTGTATGCTTCCTTCTTCTGCTTCACGACTCGCTGGACCTCCTCGTTCCAGAACCACGCTGCCTTGTCTCCTCTGAATCCACCTCGCGTCTCGCCCAGGACCTCCTTGGCACATCGCAGGATGGTCTCAGCCGTTGCCCAAGTCCGCTGTATTGGCCCGTTAGGATCTGGGAGACCGACTTCCATTATCTTTCGCCTGAGGTCATCCTTCTCCGCTTGGTGCAGCTTCCACCACCGGATTCTCCTCTCGGTTCTTACCCTTGTCTTCTTGGGGAGGTCTATCGCAATGTCTGCCAGGAGGGGCCTGTGCTGGGGAGCCAGGTCTTCGCCGGGTAGAACTTTGATATCCTTCACAGTTTTGAGGGTTGATCTTCTTACCAGCACATGGTCGATTTCCGTCTGTCTCCCTCCGCTGCTGTAGGTTACCTTCTGAGTCCCTTTTCGCGAAGAACGTGCTGCAGATTGCCAGATCGTGGGCCGTAGCCAGGTCCAGGACCCTCTCTCCCTCGGCGTTCCTCACTCCTATTCCTCTACCTCCGTGCACCCTTTCCGGCCTCTCTGTCACTGCCGACGTGGCCATTCAGATCACCTGCTATGGTCAGGTAATCGCCTTCCGGAATCGTTCTTATGGCTTCGTCCAGGCTCAGGTAGAACTCGTCCTTCTCACTTGTCGGGGCATCCTGTCTGCGGTGCGTACACGGAGAGTATTGTCCAGTACCCCTCCTTCGTGTCTATCCTCACAGCCATGATCCGATCGCTGATCCTGTTCACAGCGGAGACATAGTCCTTGAGCGACTCCGCTACCGCTATGGCCACACCGTTCCGCTTGGTGTCTTCTCCATTGTAGTAGAGTTTGACACCTTCCCCGATTTCCCTGGCCTTAGCACCTTTCCATCGCGTCTCCTGAAGGCATAGGACTTGGATATTCCTGCGCGTCATCAGATCAGCAACCTCTCGGGACTTCCCAGTTAGCGATCCTACGTTCAGAGTCCCAATTCGAACTAGCTTCTTTGGCCGAGGCCGTTCACTCCTCGGTAGCCCTCGCATACTGACCACAGAACTCGGGCGGGGGTTCTGCGCGCCACTTCCGGGTGACGTCCTAGCTTTATCACTGATTCCTTTTCGACTTTAGACATATTTGTGTGACTGGGGTCTTCATCAGCCGGCCTGTCAACCTGGGCCTGACGCTGGTACTAGAACCATTTTTGCAATTTTTGCAAGGCATGGTTTAAGCCTCGGCAGGGATCGAACTCGCGGTTTTTCAGAGGTGCAGACATGAGTCTAACCTCTTAACCACTCGGCTATCCCTGCCTCATTACCCGGTAATAAAAAAGGTGCGGGTTCGAGTCCCGTCTGACGCAAAAGCTTTGTTCACAACCCAGCATACTTGTGAAACATTCGCAATGCAAACTGCCGCCAAAAACAGCAGTTAACAAACAAAAACAAGTCGAAAAAATAAAGTGCTCAACTATCTTGGCTACTCTCAACGGTAGGCATGTGCGTGGCGCATACCGCGAAGGGCCTGATCACTTTGGGTTATCTTATCATTTAATTGCACCTATAATTTCTACTAGAATATTAGAACAGAAGTTTTATTGCATCTCTGTAGAAGTTGTGAATAGCTCGCCAGGAAAGCCGATGACAAGACCAGATTCAGATATTCAGATAACCTGTCACACCGAGATGGCTGGAATGCAGCTTAAATAGGGGAGCCCGGACGTTTTTTGAAGGGGCTTTCTGAGGATTGATGACGAAGATCACGCTCCTCAGAAGGAAACGTTCCTAAGGGCCTGTCTGAATGACGTCAATGAACCGTTTTAGGCCGATCGTGAGCCCAAAGCGAGCCCCTTTATAGAGCATTCAAAACCACCTTGTCCAGTGCAACGACCTGCAGAGCACAGCCCAGATGTTTTTATCCCTGCAGATAACCTTGGCACCGATTCTTCACGCTTTCTTTCTGGTATTGGACAAATCATTATTCTAGCTCTTTCATGAAAACGACAAAGTGCGATATGTCTCCTTTCGAGTGCTGAAAAACGTGACAAAAGACGCTACTTCAATTGGACTGCTGAATGCGCTAGAAACTAATCGATGTCTGGACGCCATTATCACCGATGCTGATTCGGTATTCTTAACTACAATGCAAACAATGCCCCGAGTGGGAAGCTGAATCATAACTCACACCCCAGTCGGGCGCGCCACCCGACCGCGTCGGTCAGTCGCACCCAGCGCTATACTGGCAACTGCAGACTGGTGAGGGACTTGGAACCGCTTCCCTCTGAATGGTATGCGTTGCAGTTCTCCTCCTTAGGTTACCTAAAATTGAGACACCACTCATGCACGAAGCTAGCTTAGGACTAAGTCTAGGCCCAATCATACGAGCCAATGTGTAAGCATAAGCCCAAGCTAAGCCTAAACCCAAGCTTAACCTAAGGCTTCAATGATCGCGCAGCTCGGGTGACCTGACCCCAGGAGGAGAACTGAACGTCTCCTCTTCAAAAGCATAACAAAAAGTAGATGATTTTGAATAAAATTACCCATTTTTTCTCATTCAGGTCATCAGTAATAAATATATCAGGTTGACGCATCATGACGGGTCATATTACGGTAGTTACGACAATTTCATGGTGGTTCCCGCGCAGAAAAATGAAGTCGGCTTTTTGATTCAGTTCGCCATCCATAAGTGCCCATTCATTTCCCAACGATTCGATTTGAACGAATTTCCCTCGCATGGCCAAGGGAGGGCACTTAACCCTGGAACGATTCCATTTGCTTTGACCTACATAGATGAGTTCATAGCAGGGTCAACCGTCCGTTGGACAAAGTCCAACGAGGGGGGTCGTATTCGGCCGACGAAAAGGGGGGTCGTATTCGCAAGGTCGGAGGCAGCGTCAATCCTACACCAACGGGGGGTCGTAGTGTGACGCTTTACGCTTTGTGAGTGCTAAGAAAAAAAATTTGCCGTTTCACTGTTGATATATCCTCCCCGCTCGACGGCTATTTTGGAGGAAATGTGGGTGGAGTTGGGCTGTGTCAACTGGTCTCAGAATCAAATACTGTAGTAACAGCTGGGGGGGGGTCGTAAATCTTTGAATTTGTCCAGCGTGACGGTTGACCTCAGCGGCCATAAGGTTACGAAGCCGGTGTACCACGCCGCAGGTATCTCTGAATGTGCAACCAATGTTGCCGGACGACGGGCATTCCTTAGACTGCTCACACGGCTAACACAGGATGAGAATCTACGCATAGAAACAAAGTCGTAGCCATTGTTTTTTGCGGCGCCCATGTACTCGATTTCCTTCCAAAATGGTAGCACTAATTGAGTTATTGTAACTGGTCTACTCAAAACCTGTGAAAAACTATCGCACTCGATTGCTAGTTTATTTTCTTAAATGTGATTGCTTAAGAAATTCCTCGGCTCGAAGTAGCAAGAGGCCCGGGAGCTTAAGCATTGGATCCGTCTCGTGCGGTTGCGTATCTGGGTAAGCTGACGGCTCTATCGTATACGAGCCATCTTCAAGGAGAAAAGGGCTTTTTGAAAATCGGGAAATGAATAGATTTTAGACAAGACTAAGGAAACTGTACTTCAATTATGCGTACGCAATACCTACTGCATAGCTACAATACCCGTGAAATATTATGAAAAAATGGGTAATCTGCTCATACCTGTGAAACCCAATCGAGGGGCTTTTTTGAGGACAATATAAGCCAAATCCGTGATCTGGGTACGCTTAGTGATTGGATACTGCGGGAAAACTGCAATGGCTTACAAAAAAAACAACACTGGTAGAATTACAAGCGCATGAGAAACGGAGCTGTACGAGCCGGATCCTAGTGAGGTGAGTTTAATCTGCCTGGCGTCCGAATGGATGTGATAGTATTGGGCGCAACTGGTCTCAGCGCTGGTACGATGGCGATTACAATGGCTTGAGGTATGATTATTTCTAAGCTGGGATTTTCGAGAGGAACGCATCTATAGCGGCTTTCTGCGAAAGGTTGCTAGCCTATGCGACCACCAAAAAGACTTAGCATTCGACCCTCACAGATTGATCTATGATTCTCCAAGGCTGTAAGCAGAGCCAGCTAACTGATTCGTTGAACGACAAGTTATCGAATCCTAGCGTAGATGGTGGCGCCACAAACGTTCAGGACGGCCGTTCAATAGCTGATCAACATACCGGAGATGAAAGGCAAACAGCTTACAAGCCTACAGGCTGTTAGATTGGGCCATCCGCGACGCACCTCCACCATGCAGTGCTTTGTATTGGTGGATTGGCAGCAGGGTGAAAATCGGTCGACAGTATTTGTCGACGGCTCGTCGATAATTTTCGCCTGTTCAGTCATGCTCTCCCCACGAAGACATTCACTCTCGCCACGCGCGATCCGTCTGTGCTCTCCGTGTGTACATTCACTCTCGACACTATTTTATCACAGGGTAGCCATGGTCGAGATTTTCTCGACCGTCAACGTTCAACGTGATTGCCGTGTACTTTTTGAAAAAGGGTGGCAGGTATGGCTGAGCTGGATTGCAGGAATTTGTAGAGGAATAATTTGCAAGTTGTGTGATTTTTACGGAATTTTGCAAAATTTTCCTTAAAAAGTCCATACCAAGAGGTCCATAAAAATTCAGAAAATTTTCTTTTTCGGCTTTACTGTATACCCATGCCTCGCTCGGCAACGCCTACTTCTGGGAATAGTCAGGTGTACTTTCAGGAAAGATGGAAATAAAAGTAGAACCACCTGGAGAAGGAGATCACTTCTAGAATCCTCAACTAGGTCGTACAAGCTCTTGGAAAAATGGTAGAATCGTTCAGCCAAATTTTCTCAAGCCTTGATTCACTTGTTCGCAGTCTCGGCAGCATTTCTCAAGCCCCTTTGAGCCTGTACCTTCGATGGCTTCAATGGTCAGTATCATGGTCATATTCTCAACATGCCCAGGTTTCAAGAAGACCGAACATGGACTCAATGGTAAGTTCAGTACCATTTCCCTCTATTATTGTCGTCACTAGGGGGTGTATGGGGTGTATTTCAGTTCCCTAGCTCACTTCTGAATAGGACACCTCGGATTTGCTCACATCAAGCAAGCCTAGTATAAGCCTAACTTTAGGCATCAATCATGACGCAACTTTGGTGACTTGGGCGAGAACGAGAACTGAGGGTTTCCTATCAAAAGGGGTCATAATATGGGTAAGGGGCAATGAGACGTGGGTCAGATAACATTTTTGGAATTCGTATTATAGATGCATATGGCTAGGGTCAACCGTCCCTTGCTCCTACTCCAAATTTTACAAGGCCCTCCTTTAGGCTGGTCCCGATACGACCCCTCAGCGCCGATCCCATCGCTCTCACCATCATGGTTGTCTCTCTATGTACTTGTTTGATTCTGGGATCACTCGACACACGCTCCAACTTCTCCGCCATTTCTTTCTCTTAAAACAGCCGTCAGCGGGGGCTTGTCTTCGTCAGTAAATATAAATGAATATAACTAGAGGAACGAAACAATAACCTTTTAGTTGCAGCCACTTCACCGTTTACTTCCAAATTTTCGCGAAGTTATCGGCAAAAAAAATCGCTGGAAACGATCCTGCCCTCCCGCAACGACAATCCTACCAGCTTCCGAAAAGATGACCTCCCCTTGGCTACCTTTTACCCTTCACCAATCCCTATAATACGGCTCCCCTCCGAAACAAGCTCCAACACAACCCCCTTCTGAAAAAACTCAAATACCACCCCACCCCCTCGTTGAGAACTGCGCAACATACGGTTGACCCTGCATACGAATACATTTATGATCCATGTACCCAAAAACTGGATCGGCCGATGCTGAAGTATTCGAGACAAGTGGAAATTGAACCTCCAAAGCCTCCTGCTTCCACTAAATGAACCCAGGCTACATAAAAGACGGTGGACGGTGCCAAAAACGTGAAGATTCCCTTTAATGCTTTTTGACACTTGACCTTCTCATCGCATTCATCAAACGATTGATCGCAGCAAATAGTCGGTTGCTAACCTGTATTTAAAAATTAAGAAATTAGCCACCGCCACGAGTTCTTTACCCAACCGCGCTGAAAAACACTTCACTTGGTCGTCCGAAAGGCTCCATTTGGATGCTGTGGATAGAAAACTGCAATGAGTGTGGATGTTCCTGATCCCGTTCGCCATTGACGGTACTTAAATCTTTGGCGATTGTTCCTTGCAATGGGACCGCGGACGTCAATCTGCCTCGGACTTTGCTTGAACCATCCACAGAGGCATCTCCGCTATTCGGCGTATTTTCGAAGGGAACGGGATCACATATTATTCGTCGATTCCGGTATTGGACGAGTTCATCGTTGATGAAAAGGTCGTTCGTGGGTTAAACATTGGCATCATGCCAACGGCGATCGATAGACAGTCGTTGCCGATGGCCAGTGCAACAGTCACTTATGGTTAGAGAAAAATTCCGGTGGGGGGGGGGAGGTCTACGATTGCGTCGGCCACGATGCCCGTCGCGCGGCAAGAAGGCAGAGTCGGCGGACGAGTTGCAGCGCGTGGGTGCGATGTAGGACGTGCAGGTGGAACACTCTATTTGACTTGACGCGAAATCCCTATAGTACGCGCGCGACTCGTCCCGCTGACTTTGCCTTCTTGCCGCGCGACGGGCCTCCTGGGGGGTACCCCAGTTGGCAGGTTTCGAAATACGAACCAACTCGCGCGCTAAGCCTTAAAGGAACAGGACGAACAGAGTCCGCGACCCGCGCGACGTTAGTTCCCCACCCCAACTAAGTTGGCTTCGAAAAATGAAAAAAATGACGGTGACAGCTCCATCCCAGCTACTTTCAAAGAACGAGGATAGTGTCGGGTGCAAGACACATACCACACATATGCCACAGGCCAAGATAATTCCACAGCTCTGGCGACAGCAATTGACGCGCAGCCGCGTCAGAATTTCACCCGATTCTGACTAGTTTTATTTGGTTTATTTGGCCTTTTTCATATTTCAAAACTGTGTGCATGCGTCATCTTATCCGAAAAACTGTGAGTCAATTACCAGTAGTGGAATTATTGAAGAAGTTATGACGATTGTGAAAAAAAATAAACAAAAAGTTGCCGAGGTACACGCATAAGGGGCTGTCGTCAACGTGTTAAAGCGAATGGGTGGTGTGATAAGAAATCCTAATTTTCTCCTCGTAATCATCGGGAATGACTGCGAAATTAAGACATTAGAGAACGAGTGAGCAAAAAAGTGTGATGTCTGTGAGCGTCACCGGAGTTGAGAATTCTTAGAATTGAGCTGATCTCTTTGTATATAAGAGTACTCCATGCAGGATTACTCGAATAAACAAGAATAATATAAACAACGAACGTTGAACGGGGTATTGGAGACATTGTTTATTCATTAATCATTCAAGGATAAAAATGAGCCCAGCGTTGTTGCGACCCAAAGACTACAGGTAATTTTTAAAAGAAGCGTCCCACGAACTCCGATTAAAGTCCCAATCGAGTAACTCCGAAGCTCGGCGAAAAATAATCAGATTTTGGCTCTGGAAAAGGATAGGGGGAAATTATTCAGCACGATGTAATGCCACAAAAATCTATAATGAGAGGTTCAGTAATGGCTGAGGGATTTTTTTGGAATCAATTGGATTTTTGGTGAATTCCCAGAATTTCTTGATATTTTAGAAAACTCCGAAAATTTATCTTTCTAATTGTGATGCACCTCTCGCTCGGGTACACATTTGACTGGAAGGCGTTTCTGGTAAAAAAAAACAACTTGACATCTGAGCACTTAATCTCACCGCTGCTTAATAACCACTAATGGTAAGTGGCCTTAGGCTTTTGGTGTAAGTTTTTTGCCAAAGTCTTTCAACGAGCTCCAACCAAAAAAAACCCAAAAATGAAGATCGTGAAGTCGGTCCCGTTCAGAGCGAAAAAGGTGGAATCAAGATCAAAGCAAACATTCCCATCGATGGGGTCATATTTGTGATTTCAGGATCGGTTCTTAATTGGGATATTCAAAAGGAATCGTTAGGCCGATGTCAGACTTTGCGAATCGCGCGATTCGCTAGCGTCCGCGGTCGCGTTGCGGTACCAGCCAATTGAGTGATTCACTGGCCGCGACGCGACCGCAGACGCTAGCGAATCGCGCGATTCGCAAAGTCTGACATCGGCCTTGGGGTGAATGAGATACTTTGAAATAGACTAAGTTAGAGTGTGTCAAATGATGGCAGCTTCAATGACACTGTAGACCCAATTGACCATTGGAAGGGATGGAAGGGCGTCTCCAGGTAGAAAGCCGTGAACTTTTGAAATTAGCAAAGCGATCAATTGATTTTGATTGGAGGAATGTCATTATTCCTAAACAAATACAGTGATGGTAAACCAAAAGGCCTTGAAAATCACAGGTGAAAACAGGAGCAGTAAGAATAGTTGAAGTGGTCCCAACAGCACTTTTAATTGTGTAAAGGCCTTACCCGCCCCTTCTCCGTCCCCCCCCCCACGAAAAGACAGCAAGTATTGTAAGAGTGGCCTTAGCCTAAGGAGTACATGAGTGATCTAGCAGTTATTCGGTTTTCATTTCATTTTCCAAGGGCGTCCAAATTTCACCCCTTGATATTAACGCATACGACAACGTCCCAGTAAATCTACATGAATTTTACACGTGAGCAAAGGAAATGGAAAGACGTTATTCCCCCGTCATTCTATGACTTTTCGGGATACGCCACGCATTCTACTTGAGTCCAAATGATAGTAGCGTTTGAACTCGACGGCCTACAAAATAACGCGGGAGTGTGAGAGTCAGCGTATGACTCTTGGGTGGTCTGATACAGTTTGAGCAACTCCTATGGAGGTCAGCGTCGATTTCTCTAGACGAGATTCGATCCAGGACA
>MU872717.1:1587-15512 GCA_036418205.1 Ostertagia ostertagi | reverse complement strand
CCGATCATAATGTATCACAACCTCCTGTCAAACCACATGATGGGATGGGATTTCCGTCTTGAGGCAAGCTTAGTGAGCTCGAAAACCAGCGGATGGCTTTGGCTGATCCAATCTCGTGAAGCAGGAATAATGCCTTCGTTATTTGTGCGCTTTCATTATTCTCTCACTTCAATTTTCTTTATGGCTTCGTTGTTCACGATTCCGGATGTGGGGATTAATGGGGGAGAAAAAGACGAATGAATTCGCATCTCTTTGTCTAACTAGGCAAGTTCCCTCCCCCCATAGTTGCTTTCATAATAGGCCTTGTGGGCAGAGAAGACCTTGAAGGGATAATCTCCGAGTCAGCTCACTATATGGAAACTGGTTAGCGGTATTTTCAGAGTACAAAGGGGGAGCTGTGCGACATTTCAGGACTTTAAACGCACATCATTGTGTGCCTTCCGTCAGCCGTAAGCTAATCGACGTTACGTCAGACTCGAACCAGTTGCGAGCGCGACGAGTCGTTGGCTCGCCTTACCCCATTCAGCAGTAGTTATGGGAGCTCTGTTGGACGAGCTCGCCATCGTTAAACACTAGATTCTGCGCCTGACTTGCTAGACTGCTACTGTGTGGCCACCAACTGCGGACCCAACGTCTCTCTCTTCTTTTCTCCCCATGATGTCGCCTTAATCCGGTCGCTCTTAGAATTAACGGCGCTATCGCAAAACATGGGGGCGTTGCAGCGGCAGCGCATTTGAAACCTCATCGAATTTCTTTTCAATTCATTATGAACGACATCAAGCTTTAGGAAGGGGAAGACTCCAGGGTGGGTGTGGAAATTTTATCTCTCATGTGCTCTCTCTAGCCTTGGTCCTAGGGGATGCCCCCGTATATTACGATAGCGCCTTTTCCCAAGTGGAGCCAGAAAAATACCTCTCTATCTCTGGGGTATTCTCCGTACGCCGAACAACCAGAGGTGCCGAAGTTTTAGTGGCATCGGAATTCTTTTGAATAAAATATTCACCAGCCACTTGCGTGCTCGGGAATCAGTCCTCCGTTACCCTTTTGGGTTCCCTTATATTCCATCACTCGAAAAATTTCACAAGCACTCTCCCACCCTCTGCCCGCCTCGTCCGTCACAACACTGCTTTACTAAACAATAACTGCTAGCAGGCGAGGTTATTAAATACTCACTAGTTCAGCCTCGATTTGCTTTTTTCGCGTCGCACGATTAGCTGGATGCGCATGACTGTCATAGCTACTTTTGGTCGTTTCATTGTTGAACCTCCTCGCGCTGAAATTTATCCCCGCTCACTTTGTTTAAGTGCTACATTCCGTCATCCTTATGAGGATATTACGCCCGCACAGATGAAATGCACTTCGGTGCTTTTTTTCGGCCTAGACGAAGTGGGTTTTGTTCGGCATGTAGACGAAAGGGTGGAGCCTGTCAAATTAGCCATAGGTTGGTTTTTGTTGCCGAACCACTTTTCTTCATTTGGCTCTTTCAACCATCTGCAGTTGAGCAATATCTTGCTTCAACCTCTTGGCGTAGGATCGCACCCGGTTTGGAGTTGTTCCTCGGTGTCCGAAACGTAAGATGAATAGAATAAACTGATAATGGGCGGCTTCAGATACGTTTGACGGCGGTCGAGAGCCTTCCTGCCCCCGCTCCACATCAGAGCCTCTCTCGAGGGAGTGCCACACAACCCGGAAAGTCGCATAATAGTCCGGGTCCAAACTGCCCCCCATTTGCGGCTCTGGCCTAACTTCTGAATTTTGACAGCCGGATCGGGATTTCAAACGCCAGTGGACTTTAGTACGTCTTGGTATGGTTCTGCGTTTTTTCAGCGCTATCTAGGCTTTTACGTCTTGTTTGATGCACTACTTGTTTTTCCCGGGTACCCCCCAGGAGGCCCGTCGCGCGGCAAGAAGGCAGAGTCGGCGGACCGAGTTGCAGCGCGTGGTGTACGCTGTGGGATGTGCAGTGGGACACTCCATTTGACTTGACGCGAAATCCCTATAGTGCAAGCAACTCGTCCACTGACTTTGTCTTCTTGCGCGCGGGGCGTCTCCTGCGGCAAAGTCCCGGTGTACCCGTTTCCTTTGTCTTGCTTTGTTAGGGTTTCGAGGGAAAGGCGAAACGACTACTAACTCAACATTGCAATGAGATTCGGGTCACTGACTGTATTATGCTTAATGATAGTTACATAGAAATAACTGTGCTTGCGGTACGCTCCTCTCTTTCTGTTTTACGTTCTGATCGCACATGCATCTTTATTTGGACGAGAAAACAACCATTCTCTATGAGCCTCTCTAATCAGGAGGGAATCGGACAATAGTCTGATTTCGGGTGGGGTTTTCTGTGTCGCCGTCTGATGTTGTTTACTCTCCGGCTAGAATTTAATTAGGCAGCGTGCTTTTCACCCACGAATACGACAGTTATTTAGACGCATAAAACTGCGTTTGGCATCAGCTTGGGGTTAAAAGCCAAAGTTCGGGGATATTATTTGGTGTGGAAAGAGATCGATCTCTAATGAAGTACGACGGTATGGGGATGGCTTCTGATAATGAAAAATACTATAGATCACAAAGAGCCACGGTACTAGCCGCCCCGCATTAGACCGTCTTCATATTTCAGCCGCGATTCCACCTAGGTTATAGAGAAGGGCACGTGCGTTGCGCGAGCGAGATTCACACTAATCTCCCGGTGGCCCTTCTCCGCCTGCTTAGTGCATGACATTGGGGCTGGTTTGCTTACGTCGGGGGTGTGCGCCATATGGCGCGATCCCATTGGCACTGGAGCGCATAGGTTAAATTTCCATGTCCTGCTGTGACCGGACAACTCGTCCGCGCAGCACATTCCTTTGCATTCACATTCGCAGCACATTCCTGTTGTTGCATCGGGCCAGTAGAAGCTATATATAGCTCTTTTTTTAGATCTTTGGGACTCAGCATCCCCGCATTGGGACCGCTGCCTCAAATGCGCCCGCGCTTTTTCAAGCAGCGCCACGTGCCCACAGCGGAGGGTGGGGGCTTGCGGACGAAGGAGTGGGTTGCGGGTCCAGCGAGCTTCTCCCGCCCCCGCCGTGCACTTTCCTGGGCGCAAGAAGCATCGCGACATCAACACTCGTCCGCTGTCTACTGGTCGGCTATGAGCAGAGTGACCGTAACCATTAGCAGAGGCGTGCCTTTGAACGGAAAAGCCAGTCCTTTACAAGGGCTTGTGCAAACTTGACGTGACACATTCCCTGTGAATCGAAAAGGCGGCCGCAGGCCCATTGGAAATTACGTTAGAGATGATCAGTGATGCACGAACGAAGTAAAATACCAAGAAAAACCGCCAAAATAGAACCCGGGAAATGGGACTCCTTCCTTGCTCGTCGATTTCTGCACTACGGCCTTCACTGCTGCTTACCTCTTTACGCTAACGCTCCTTCTGCTAGACGGCTAGATACTTGCGGCGAGTGATTAGCCAGTTAGTGGGCGTGCCGCGTCGATAGCGCCGCGGAGAGGGCCTGCTTGATCGCCGGGGTCATATCCATATAGATCTGCGTGTTGATCCGCGCCCTTAGGAGGTTCGCCTCTCTCCATAGGGTGAGTTTTCCGAATCCTCCTTTGCACTAATCTGCGGTTCACAAGGCTCTACCAGCATCGTTGCTTTCGGTCAATAAATATGGAAAATGAGACCCCACAGACAGTAAGATCATGAAGGAGGGCATGGAGTTTTATTCTCAGTCAGGATCTCGAGATGGAGACCATTCGCTAGCCTCTTTTTTTCGCGGGCTTGTGAGGCTATGTTACACCCTACGAGCACTTCTACGACCAGTTTCCATGGAGCCTAGCACAGACCACAAATCTTATTACTACAACGATGTCATCCTAAAGAAAGTCAACCAGACCCGGGGCACAGCGCCTCGAAAAATGTGGTCTCCAGAATTAATTTTCTATTCCCTTGTCCTCACTATGACCTAAAACCTAAACCATCAAGAAGGAAATTATGAATAATGGAGCCAGAATCGTGAACCGGTGGAGGAACAAATCGTTCAATTAAAAGAATCGCAATTTCTGGTCGGCGTCAGTTTTCCGCGATTGAGAGACGACCTCATCGTTCTTCGCAATGGGATCGGGTCTCCTCCCACTTTCAAATGAAATCGTACCTGAACACGTTCATTTTCGCAGCGTT
Organism: Ostertagia ostertagi; assembly: GCA_036418205.1. Lineage (NCBI taxonomy): Eukaryota > Metazoa > Nematoda > Chromadorea > Rhabditida > Trichostrongylidae > Ostertagia > Ostertagia ostertagi. The sequence continues at coordinate 11,350 of MU872717.1, read as the reverse complement.
CTTCTTCTCCCGATTTCTTGCGCCCCATCATGACCCTGCCCGTAAACCCAGACGTGATCAGGTCAGAAAATTCAGGTCACATTCGTTTTCCGCTGACAATGCAATTTGACATGCGGATCGTTCTTCCTCGCTGACTCACTCGAATGTGCAGGATAAACGCTAAGCAGCTAGCACAACGCTAAGCGGCCCTTTTGTAGCTCACTAGCTCTGCAGCACTTACTTCTGACTCTCGGCCTACCAGGACGCTGTTGGATAGAAGACTTCCTATTCTAGGTCACCAACTGAGTTCCTTTTTTGACATTCTGAAATCTCACCATGAAAAATTGCCTATCCCAGATCTACCTAGTGGGCACTATCCATAGATCAGTGTCCATTCAGGTAACGCAATGGCCTCATTCCTCAGGAGAGCATGTGCCACTTAAAGGAGTATTCCAAGATAAGGCCGGAGGTCGAGGAAGGGGCTAACCTAGCCACGGAGGAGGCGAGCCTACAAGGTATGGGAAGGAGCGCGCTCCGCAGTGACGAGTATGCCCCTAGCGGTCTAGTTGGGCCACACCCGCGTCGCTCGCGCCGGGGCACGCCCACCCTCTCGCCATCTGACCATGGCCGTTTAGCAAATGAGCGTTGTCGTCGATGAGAGCAGCACCGATGAATTTCGGAATGTTTGGACAAAATGAAGCTGCGACTATGAGCTATGGAGCGGAACGCAAGCACAGAGCAGGTACCTCTTTGTTGCACGGTTTAAAGGCTGACGCGCTAAGGCTCAAGGATTTACCATATACTCTGTTCGCCACCATACACCTGCCCACGAAGTTATGCTCCTTTGTTTCGCCGCTACTGGGGAAGTCGACTTTGTTTACATCCTGGGGCCGTAAGGTATGCTTCCCCGAAGGGTTAGGGGACGAAAGTTCCTTTAAATTTTCTCTGTAGTCCCAACTGGGATTGTCCTGATAAAGGGCCTACATCTAATATATGTGTGTAGCTTAAAGTAAGCATGCATTGAAAATAAAGAAACAGTATCGTTCAAAACAAAAAATTTAAAGGGACTTTCGTCCCCGCAACCATTCGGGGAAGCATACCTTACGGCCCCAGGCAAGGGAGAATAAAAATGACGACCTGTTCACGGGTTTGCCAGAGTGTTCCATTCTAACGGTGAATCAAGCGCACATATGCGTTCATGGCCCAAAAAGAGATAAGACACATTTTCTTTGGACTTCATTTTCGTCCCCCGTTGGGTTATGTTGGACGTTTCCATCAAGAAATGCCCCAAATTCGCCTGATGAAAACGTTGCTGAGCGACTTTTCCATATCAGTCTGCGCTATGATCTTGCACTCATCCACTTTGAATAAAAAACCGTTTCCATGAGAACCGCGACTAAAATTGGATGGACATCGCTGCCCATACCCATCAAATACGTTTGTATTGTCACCGCCGCCTCACGACAAGAACGAAAGAATTCCCATTCTCGTTTCATCGTCGTGGTCGCTGCTGACGGGTGGCTGTTGTCGTCATCGTCGTCGTCGTAAACATCCAATGAGACACCCAACCACACGTCACTCGAAAAGCCCCTTCCCCTTCAGAATACCTAATGTCAGAGATGTTAGCGGTAATGTCACGAAAACGACCCGATCATTTATTCGTGCACATGTAGTCGATGCAGCTGCCGGCCGCCCACTTTGCGGTGAGAAGGGTGTATGAGATTCACTGGGATTTTATTCCCCGCCAGGCCACTTTTTAGGGCAAGCTTATCTCACTAATACTCGAGAGGCAAGCCTGGCAAAGCCCTCTTCACACTGGGCCCTGTATTTGAAAGTTTTCCTTTTTTTCTTCTATCTCTTTCCGCAAATAACTTTTCCCCTATAACTTCGTTTTCCCCACTTAATTACCATTTTCTTATGCCATTTCGAGTTCTGATGGAGCAACTAATCTTTTTGTATCCCCTAGTAGCCATTGAGCTTCCTGCAGCCTTCTTTACCCCCCCCCCAGCCCCAGGTCTCCATTCCTGTGTATGTAAATGGGGTCCAAGGAGAATTTGGCGAGCCTGCTGGGCTCGTATACTTGACCGCAACCCCTCTACACTACACCCTGCGTTGACTTCGCACTGTCGTTCTTCTTAGTTACTACGGCCCATTTACCCCGTCTCTTCCAGGCATCGCTTTGAAAGCAGTTATAGCTATTTTCTTGGAAATTTAAGCTATTTTATGTTATCTCTTGTATAGAATAGTTAAATAAAAATGAAACTGGAAAATATTGATTCCACCCTTGATCGTTTTGATACTTTCAATTGAAGGGCAGTATCACTTTCGCCCAGTCGCTCACTAAAGTTAACAAATCACGAATCGATATCAGTACCTATCAACCCGCTGTCGTGAACTCATACCTGTGATCAAACAACTTTCTTGGTAAGAATTTGCTTGGAGGTTACCCCTAAAACCCGGGCATTTTTGAGGGCAATATCGTTTACGTCGAAATAGGCCTCGACTTGCGGAGCGCCTATTAATAATTACCATTCAGCGAAATAATGTTATTATAGTACTTTTCTTGATTACATTTCCACCACGCAATTGATTACATGGCATTTTACAGTCGTTCCACCTGCTTTCCTACTTCATTGGTGGTTTCCGTCGAGCTCGTTCATACCCAATTGAGTGAGTGAGGATGTACGAAGACGTCACTACGCTGTGGCTATTTTCAAGTGTTTTTCTCACACGATTTAGCTTTCGTTGGCCGTCGTGATCCCTTGTCCCCGTCGTCGTGTTCGTTCAGCCGTTATTCACTTAGAATTGCTTTCTTCCGGCAATCAACCTCATCGAAACGATTGGAACGACTCCGAACTCCAGGAGAAATTCCGTACCGCAATCTATTTAGTATTACTGTTAATTCCGAGCCTGTTCTGAATATTTAATGGGTGGGTCTCGAAAATTGGATAATAGTGAGAAGACCTGAACCACATCGAAAATTCGAGATCAGTCTCTATACAGTGGTATTGTTCTTGGCGCTAGTTCCAGCGCCATACTTCTAGTTGTGTCATCCACGTCATCTACTGAACACTACTTTAGCTGATTAACTTGAAAGAAGACTCATTTTTCTCCTCTGCTTGAATGGAGAACTTTTCATCTTCTCTGATAATTTCGATTTATGTATTTCTTCAGCAACTGATTTTACTCTTTGCCTTGCTGACGAGCACAGAGGATACTTAAACCGTCCCGTTTCCGTTTAAAGCGCGCGTGCGAAACTCGAAGCAGACTTTCTCCTTGTTTCACAACCAGATTTTGATGCAGTTAAATTTTTTAGCACACAGTTTAAAAAAGTTTCTCTTGAATTTGATTTCTATTGGCTCAGTTCACACAAATTGTGATCGAAGGATAAAGCATTTGCCGTTGATCAATCCCTTTTTGGGATGCGGCACGCATTCTACTTCCATTTGTACATTCGCAGTGGCGTTTGAATGCGATGTGGCCTATACAATGACTTGCGGGGGCCAGCCGATGTACAAGTCAGTGTTTTTTATCCTCCCAGACAAGTCTGGTACCAATTAACCGACCCCGGAGGGATGGAAGGCTTGGTTGGCCCGGGCGACTCACGACCCAGGATTTGATCCCCGGACCGCTCGCGTGGTAAGCGTGCCACTTGCCACTACACCACTTCCGCCCTAAAATTGTATACTAGATCTTTAAACTCAGCAGTACACAAAACAAATCAATAACCAAAATAAGCACAGTTCTTTAACAAAAATTGCACGAGATTTAGTTGAATCATTGTTTTCGATAGACGGTACTGCTTGTTTCGCAACTCCCAAAACGTCAGCGGGCATATATTTCGCCATCAATAGGTTAAGAGAAATGTCCAATATTAGAAATGAAAGCTTTATTCTCCCTTGATTTGGGATCCTTTGCGCCGGAAGTAGAGTGTAAATAGTTGAAAAAGTGCGCCAAAAAATACATCCGTTTTGTTATTGTAATAACGGTGTGCCCTGGTGATTCTCCCTGGCGGAGTCTTCGTTCTTCTCAGTGGTGTGAGAAGGGGCGTGGCCAACATCTTCGTACACAATTGAGCCGCTTAACGATTTCTGGCCTTTGGAGAGGTGCACTCTTAGGTCTTCCTCTCTAGGTGTGTCGCGTCTTACGTACAGGTAAAGTCGCACATTTGCTGAGTTGTTACTGAGCTCATTGAACTAAGTGTATAACTCGCACATAAAATTCCGTGGACTTCCAAAATCTTCCTGGAACCATTTTTTGTCTTTTTTTTTTGGTTTTTCTTGTAATTTCTGATGAGAAAGTCGTCCGGCTCGGTTCGTAGACGAGTTCCAAAACATATAAGGCTTATTCGAGAGCCACACGTAATAGCAGAAATCATCGGCGGATGTAAAACCCGACGACGAAATCGTTTTGTACTTTCCACTTCACCTTTCGCTGGTAGTCCATCGATTTGACAGAACACCTTGTGCCCTCCCATGTCGAGCACGTCATAGTTGCCCACGCATCAGCACCCTGCCCTCATCTGAATCATTCACGCGACGATTCATGAATGTCCTCTTTCGATTCATTCTTATCACGCACGTTTTCTCCCCATTGCTCGCTCTCTCAGCTTTTTCCGGAATTTTTTCTTTTTGAATCAAATCGAAAAGCCATTTATACGATTGCATGTCATCGTTGGGTACCTCATCAATAAAGTTTTGTCCCAATTTGCTCTCCACCTTAGGACGCAGAAACTGATTTTCGGCGCTCTGAGTGCACTTCTGTTTTTCCTGTCCTCGAGAATCCATAAGCCAGAGAATGGGAAAATATTTTTGCTTAACGGCGAGAAAAACGACCTTACTCTTTTGTTATCCATGCGGCAATAGGAAATGGTGAGAACAAGAGACCTCCAGCTGGCATTATGCATGGGAGACAGCAGCATCCTAGGGTTTCTCGTCCACAACGATGATGAAAAAGACGGCATTTTCTTCTGATTGAATGGCTATGAAAAATGGCCAGCCATATGGTGGATGAAGCAAAAACGCCGCCCGGAAACGAGAGCCGCTCGCTGAGGCTGACACGATGCCCCAGTTAGGTCCCACAACTCACCTCTCTCTCTAGCCCTATATGCTTTTCCTGATTTCTTTCACCCTGCTTGGAACTATTTCTGGATTTTTTTGACAAAAATTGTTGGCTAAACGGGATGCGGGTTATATCAGAACTATGGCCAAAACAGGAAAGCAAAGACGCAGTATTTTGGGGAAACCTTATAAACCCCGTAGAGATGGTTCTTCAAGCCTTTCAGGGCTGGCTGAAAGCCGAAAGAACAGCCCTGCTGACTCTCATGCCAACGGTTGAATAAGGTGAACATTGGACTGTATTAAGGCCCTCAAAATCGGCCTACTCTCTCCGTTCCTTGTGATCAGAAGGTGCTTTGAAGTCCTAGTCAACGGAGAGCTTCGCGCACGATACCCTTCCATATGATCCCATTGGCTTCTACAGTCCCTACCTCTAGTGGGCTCCCACTACCCACCTTAGAATCTTCTCCAAAGCTTTGTTGTTTTCCAGCGATTTAATCAGAGCTAAGCCTTCTTTTTCGAACATCCTTTGGCTTTCAAATAAGCTGTAAGGGTTTTACTGTATCGATCTCCTTGCTATAAATATTCAGATGATTGGCACGCAAGCCGTCTAAAGGAGCATTACCGTCAACCTGGAATATCTCTTTTCGTCCTTAGCAATTTTGCAGACACCACTTCTGATATTTCATATACTAATCCGGTGCCTACTCTGTATGGAAAAGTGACTTACTTCAGAACTATAGAGGGAAAATCACCCCAATTCATGCGGGCCAAAATACTACATTTTTGGGCCAGGAATGCTCCAACTGCGCTCGCGCTCGCGTCGCGGCAACCCGACACTTCAACCTTCGCGACGCGTCCACTGCTACTAGAACAGACTTCCACGTTTCAAAATGAAATGAATAAAAATTCTCAAAATCCATGTGGGAAAGCTCTGCTTGGAGTAATCTAATTGTATCAGGCCATTCTCATCCTCATTAGTTCATTCTAGAAGCACGGCCCAAATAATACCCCTTAGCAAAGTACCCTTGAACTATAAGCCGCCCGCCTTCTTGTTATACGAATCTCTTGTGCTAATCTGCGGCTGCTTTAGCTCTGTCGTCTTATATTGAGGTAATTTTGGTGGCCTTCAATCCTTCTAGCAAATTAGAATGGAACGCCTTTTTGTGTCATGTGAGCACTGCCCATCACCGCTTCGTCGAGTGTCGGATTTCGTTTACATTGATTCTAATCAACAATTTCATGCATGCTGTGTTCTTATTACAACTTGTTGATGCTGTTCTCCAAACCAGCCTTTTCTGCATCCACTCGTCTTTCGTTGGATAGCATTCCACGGGCTTAACAGTATGAACCACCGTTTCTACGAGAAGGGGGAGGGGTGGGGGCGCTTTCGCAGCTATGCGGACACTTTGCCCAGGTTTAGCTGATAGCTTCTGGAAGAAAGGTTGAAACTCACGGAGCCTCCGAGCGTTGGGAGTTCTCATCCTTATCATGCTATTAATTTTTGAAGCTTAAAGTCACACTATTGATTGTGTCAATTTTGTAGAATCCTAGCAGCAGTGGGGTCTGTAGTTGACTTATTTTATGGTGGCCCTGGTAAAAAATCAAGTGGAAACCCTTGGAAACGTTAGGTTCATCGAAGGCAGCGATTACGATAGTTCAAGAAGGGTTCAGAGAGACGTGGTGGTGCTCAATGGTACGCCCTTGGCGAAAAAGCGTAGGATTCCGTCAAGAGAACAAAACGGGACCCCTTATTCGGCCATTAGTTTTCACTCATGAACAGGTAACAGCTCAGAAAGCGGACGTATGAACGAGTTCAGCGCAACGCGTTTGCGACCATGCTGAATCGAGATGCTCCAGTTGTGCCGCTGCTGGCAACGCAGCTCGTCCAAATCACCAACTAAACTAGTGGGCGGATCGCTTTTGGGGGCGGAGTGCTTTCGAAGTCCTGCTCAGCAACCAGCGCACCTTTCGTCGTGGAAGCGTCCTCCCTGTAGACTGATTCCTGTGGTGCACATGCTTCCCCGATGCGCTCCCTCTTTATCATGATCGCTGCCTTCAAGCGCATGCAGTTGTCTTTTTCTTGTTTCCATATCGAACATTTTTCCACAAAAACTCAGTAATATGATCGCTGAAATTGGCAGTTTACTGTGATACAAGTGAATAGGAACTGAAGAGATTACGAGTGAGATTTCGAAGGAGTGCTCTTGGTGTTAGAAGCATAGAAGTTCAGCCACTTCCAGGATCTTCATAGCATTTTGCGATCGCAACATGTGGTTATTTCAATTGAAAATGAACGCAAAGGTGTGAAGTGAGCCGTAAGTGAAGAAAAACGAAAAGTATCTGAATGAAGCATCTTTTTGTGAAAGAGCCGTGTTGCTGCGTAGAGAGACTGGTCTTCGAGAGGAAAGAACAGGCGGGAGCATGGCGATGGGCGAGATGCAGACAAGGTTGTGTTGCACATTAGCCGGAGCGGTCGGCGCGAGTGAGAACGGCAAGGGCTTGACATTTTGAATCGCCAAAATCGCCCATATCTTACATTTGTGGATGGGAGTATCATATCTACGAGAGAAAGTGGTCGACTTAGTATGCATAGTCGCGGGATTCGCCTGTAAACAAAGGTGCCCATTGATTTCGGTGAATGTTCTGAAGGATTGAGGGTACCCTCCCAGGAGGCCCGTCGCGCGGCAAAAGGCATAGTCGTCGGACGAGTTGCAGCGCGTGATGTGCGATGTAGGACGTGCAATGGGACACTCTTTTGACTTGACGCAAAATCCCTATGGTGCGCGCGTGACTCGTCCGCTGACTACGGTCGGGTCTACCCAAGGATTGACTTCTAAAATTGTCGCACCATAATACGAAACGAAAACGTTACGGTTCCTTCTGGGGCTGAACTTTCACTGGTGCGAATAAAACCTTACTGCTAGCCAGAAAACTTGAATATTTCCTAGTAGATCACCTGAAAAGACAATTTTTCCACTATTCGCTTGCCCAAGGAATTGCTACATGTGTGGTTGAGGAAAGCAAAGTGCTAAGTTCTAAAAATATGACAACTTTGACTGTGTCCAGATTTCTGCCATCCCAAAAATTTTCCTCATAATCACTTGTTACTTATGGATCACTCTGTCCTCTCTTTCTCATTGAAAACCCACCTGAGGGTTTCCCATAACTCTCAAAATCCTTCCACGAGCCCGCCTTCTGCTCTCTTAGTCAGCTCAATACCTCGTGATTGAGCCTTCTTTCAGGAACGATGCGGGAATATAAGATTGTCGTGCTGGGGAGCGGTGGTGTGGGCAAATCCGCTCTGGTCAGACTTTTTACCTTGTGTCTGCGATATTTTGATTGCTCAGAAATATGCTTTCTAGACAGTCCAATTCGTTCAAGGGATTTTTGTGGAGAAATACGATCCCACGATTGAGGACAGCTATAGGAAGGTTAGTTGTTTGTTTACCGACATTGCGAAGAGAAACCAAGTCCAGCAATTTCAGCAAGTGGAAGTAGACGGTCAGCAGTGTATGCTGGAAATCCTCGACACAGCCGGCACGGTAGGCTACCCCTTCGCCCGCATTTCCCCTCAGGCATCGATCGAATTCTTAGGTTTTCAGGAACAATTCACGGCAATGCGCGATCTCTACATGAAAAATGGCCAGGGTTTTGTCTTGGTCTACTCGATCACCGCTCAGTCCACTTTCAATGATCTCATCGACCTTCGCGATCAGATCCTTCGAGTGAAGGACAGTGAAGAGGTGCCTTACTGGAACCTTAGCATTAGATGAATTTGTCCACCAATTCATTAGCTTCAAATTACCCTTGTAAATCGCTCCAGGTGCCAATGATTCTGGTCGGAAACAAGTGCGACCTCGAAGATGAGCGTGTGGTCGGCAAGGATCAGGGACAAAACCTCGCCCGACAGTTCGGTTCAGCCTATCTTGAAACCTCTGCTAAAGCGAAGATCAATGTGAACGAGGTAATTCTTGAATTCTTTTTGTTGTACTGTCCAGGGTTGAAGGTAGGGCTCGAAACCACAGGTGAGAGTACTTTCAAAGAGCCGTTGAACGCTCGTTTTGTGGGATTGTTTTCGTTTCTCTGCTGGCTTTACCATTATACGGAAGGAACTTTGAACCGTGATCTTAATGAGAGTCAAAAGAAATAACCTAAATAAGTCAGCCATCGGTCTTGCCCATCCTGTTCAAATGTAGAAGCACTTAGGTTCGTGTTCGATCCAAACACTGGCTTACCAGTCCAGTCGAAATTTAAATCAGTGTTCATGTCGTTCCGGCCTAAACCACCCAAGCGATTCCGTGAGAAGATGGACAGCTTGATGAAGAAGTTTCATCCACGGGCTGTGCCTCTTGCTTTCGTCAACTCCGTCGCCTCATTAATGTTCAGAAGATGACTACATGCTATACTGACGTTATAACCGATCAAGGCTGACCGCAAACAAAGCCCTCTCTAAGTAAATGTTGGTGTTACGGGCGAAACGTTTTGCTCCTCTGGGACAAAGGTGATCTGCCCCCAAAGAGTCCCCAACAAGAGTTGCATTTACCGAAGGGGTCATACTAGAGGTTGTACATGGGTGAAAGTGGAAATAGTGGAACTATAGGCTGAAAGAAAAGTGGAATAAGCTGTTTTAGCAGTTAACGCTCGTATGTACACTCTCCCTCACCTGATTTTCCCCCTCCCCTCCCTTCTACGCCCTCTCGGTCCATTATTGGAGTAATGTGGGC
>MU872716.1:0-14045 GCA_036418205.1 Ostertagia ostertagi | reverse complement strand
GATAAAACAGACCTGAGTACTACTCGAAAAATCCAACAGCTAGGATCAGATTCCACTGAAACTCAGCTTATTCTTTCCCTAACGCAATTGTAATACCAGCTTTCTGCTCCTCGAAAATTCAGTTCCTCCCCACCAAGAACTTCCACTAGATGGACCGAAGTCAATTGGGATTGCCTGATCATGGTAGACCCAGAGACTTTTGAATCATAATTCAGACTGAACATCTCTTCAACTTCTTTTTCCACAGCTAATGCGCATCACGGTCAACGCAGACCATTGAATGACCGTTTCCGTGGGGCATTATGCGAAAGGCACTAATTGCTCTCATCAATGGCTGACGCATTACTGTAATGGTCGTGATGACGCTAATGTACACCACAGCAGTCACGCCAGACACTACGGCTCAGATTCATCCATTGTAGGTCACAATCAAATGTAAATTGCCAGGTTATCCACCACTATATGGATGTCAAAAGCAAAGCAGGGACGAAGAATGCTCAGTACAGGACGGGATCGCGCAGTTCTCAAAAGTAGTGAAGTAATAAATCACGATACGTCATTCTCTCAAATTGAACTCACTAGGGGCTCTGGCACGTTACATCTAGCGGCAGTCTAACGTATCAGGGAAGCTCTTATGGGCAACAGTTCAACTCTTCAATAAGTTTGGAACCACCACAGATGGAAAATTCGGGGACTCGAAAGTTACAGTTACCACCAGGACAATTATCAGATGCAGAAACTAGCTCTCCCCTTGTCGACTTTCGTACACCCAAAATGAAAAAATTGATGTGAAAACCCAGCCAGACACTAACACTGAAGACCACATCTATCGTGGATTGAAAGCCACTCAAGTAGTGTGGTCGGGGGGGGGGGCTTTTCACAGTAGAGAGCACTTAAACATTAAACAAAAATTCTGCAAAAAGCGCTTTCTCAAGTCAGATATCCTGTATGGAACACCCTGGAGAAAGCGCAAATGAAAACCCCAAAAACAATGGCACCTTAAAGAAGACAAAGCAGAGAGCCTGGGAATATTGGGTTGATCCATAATTCCTGGCCGAATTTTTTCAGAATCAATTTTCTTCATGTCAAATTAGTGTCATTACGAAATAAGTTAGTATGTTGAAGGAGGCATCAGTACCTTAAACTAGGATGTTCCAGAAGGTCAAAGGGCAGTGGAATAAGTAAGTAGGGATCGAAATGGATCAACGACCAAAGCAGGCGATTATGCTTAACGATCATTTAAAGAAGAACCTTGCAAGGAGTGCAGTAGGCAAGACCAGCGCTGTGTTTGCCTCAGTCTTTGCTACTGATCAGGGCACTGGGCTATTGGCTTGAAAGCATCGGCGAAGGCGATACAAGCCCTGACAAAAGTTTGACCTGGGTCAATCCTGGGGTCCCCGAGTCACTTTAAAGTGGATTTCCCGTTTTGCGCTGTGGAAAATCGGGAGTTTTCAAACCGGGAGCGCGCAGCCACTTGTAGATTTAGCAGCAGATACCAGCCGATGCACCCACCGCAGCGATTGTATGAAGTGAAAAACGCGGTTTGTATTGGGTCTTCAGGAATTTAAAGTGTTTCGATGGAACGGCATGCGTGGATCACTGACCATGGGTATCGAGAAAGGCAGGACCTGGACCATCTTGGGTCAGAAATGTTCATTCTTGCGGCCAGAGGGAAATGATCTGAGACTTTGGCCCTAGGCAGGAGAATCACCCACAGCTGGAGAGTATGAAGAGCTCAGAGATCACCACAGGACGTATGAAGCGAGACAAAGGCATGCAGAGCAGGGCACAGCCTAGACTGGCCTAATCAACGGAATAAGCCCAATGAACCAAACACATTCATCAAAACCCAAAAACCTGACCCTCATACTAAGTCAAGAGACAATAACAATATCGAACGAATCAATATTGATTGTTTGGGACTGGTCGGGTAATCCACTGGAGAACTGCTTTCATCTTAGTATTAGAGACAGAGACCCACTTGCGAAGGACTGAACCGTGGCGAATAGAACTCCTGGAAGCTTTGTGGTCGAGCAGGCAGTGGCCGATTTGAAGAAAGCCATTCACGAAACGTCTCAAAATCTTTCCCCTTCGGGAATTGAACGCCCGACCTTTACAAATGCGAAGGATACAACTCGGCACTTCTGAAGGGAAAAACTTTAGGATTTTTCGCGACATACCCACTCTATTACGTATAGCCCTAAACATTACTTCATCGCACTATCCCCTTCTCGATGCCCTGAAGCAGTACCTTCGAGAGAAAGGGGTCACTGAATACAACCACCCAAAAAACGACCTCTCCGAACTCTTCATCCCATAGCTCCACTCGTTTTGAGAGGAATGCATCCATTCGCTGCCTAGCAAATGAATGCATATCAGCGATTGCGACGGTGGTTATATTGTTGATCAGTTATTCTCCAGGAAAGAAAAAACTCAATGAAATGAAAGTGTCGAAATTCGGCCAGAAATTATGGATCAGCCCAATATTTTGACACGCCTTAGTTGCGTGCCACCGCCTGCGCCATGCTCTTCACCCGAAGGCCCGTGCTTCACCCGAAGGCCCGTGCTAATGCAGTGGGTGACAGATTTTCAACATAACATGGTGCTACGCTGCGGTATAAGTGACAAACACTTTCCTGAAGTTGGTTTGTTCCATCAAGGTAATACGCATATTTTTAACTAAATACTGTCTTTGTCCCCATGATTTTGGTTTACCCTGTACAAGACAATGTATGAATGAAACTTCTTTTGAATTTAATAATTAATATTGAACGTTGAAATCAGGATGTTACCAAACAACGCTAGAAAAAAGAAAAGCTGTGAAATAAGCAAGCGCCCGCAAAAACCGTAGCGAAATAACGAAGAGACGGAGGTCAGCGACTATCTTAAAAGCCAGCAGATGCTCCAGTCATGGTTTTTGTGCGCAGTTCGGTTACAAGTTTGATTTCCAATAAATGGCCTCGATCGAAACATTTGAATAATCTAGCTCAATTCGCGCGAATTCTTCCGCCGCACCATTCCACTGCACTTAGCTATGACGCCATTACCACCCCTAAAGTGCATTTAGGCAGTTATGAGATCTTCTCCAGGCATTCAATCCATTTGTGAATGATTTTTAATTTTCAAAGCCATTTCCCTACTTTGATTGGAGAAGACTTTTCGAACTCATTACGTTATCACGTTACTCAACGAGTCAAGAAAAAAAACTTCCAGTTTCTTGAATGATTTCTACCGAAATTATAATCATATAAAGAGGACGCGAAATCGTATTTGAGACCACACCAACGATCGCCCATTAACGGCGTTTTTCAGAGCTCCTATGACTAGTCAAGTTGATTGAAGGCGACAAATACGGTACGGCTAAGAGGGCAGGCGACCTCAGCGGAGGACATGAACAGCACGGTGGGGCCCGATTCCAACGGTTGGCACGCGAAACAATGAGGTAATAAAAGTGCGAGTTTCGATATAATCGCTGCTCGTCAATGTTGAAAGATACGCATCTCACACCAAGCAAGACAGCCTGTCAACGTTTCCCACTTGAGCGGACAAATTGAGACAAATAGCATGGAAGGGAAAGACCAGCTACTTGGAAAAAGCAAAGGATTGCGATTCTGAAACCACTGGCCGATGAAGGAATCTCTTCTTTAAAAGACATCGCGAAGATAGAAACCATAGCATGCAGTTGCCGTCACAGCGCCTGGAGTTTTCCCAGTGGAGGAAACGTGAAATAAGCGAAATTATGGAGTAAACGTCAGATGGCAGGGCGAGCAAAAGATGGTATTTTCAATTTCATCATTTCACAAGAACTCAGCCGCTCTGATCTGCCCCATTACGTGTAGCAGAATCCGCGCAATTCCTACAGACATCATAGCCATAACTAACGGTCGACGACGTATTCTCCTTATAAAACACCACAAAAGTTACGGTGAATTTGCCGTTTTCTAGCAGAAAAATACGTTAATAAAAGCAACAAATCGTGAACTAATCCAATATAACCTACCGTTGTTCAACGGAACTCCACGAAGGCTATAAAAGGAAAGAGAAAAGGTAAAAGATTTGCTTACACACATGAAAATCCCCACTAAAGAAGCCGAAAAGAATACGAAAAAAGGCTGAGACGACCCAACGAAATTTCTCCAGAGAAGGAAAACTCTGGTTTTAGACGCTGCAGAGAGAGAACTGAATGGACATCCACTTATTTACAACTCTTATTTCTGTGGCATGATAGGTAAGTTGATCAAGTTCCCACACTACTGCTCAAATTAGAAAATGGTGAGGGTGTAGAAATAATCTAAAACAGATGTTCTTATAGGTTGCTGGCAAATAAATGTCGATTTCGGACCTGTCGAAACAGCAGCAGTTCAGCCATTAAAACAAGAGATGAATCCTCCCCTACTTAACATGATTTGCCAATTGATGCGGGCTTTGCTCAACTGACCTCACTACGATTCCTTGAACCTTTTCTCGAAAGAAACGTAGTCGAAATTTTACAGTCTCAGGATCACTCCCCCTTCACAATGCGTTGTGCTGAGTGGGATAAGCAGCGCTCAGATGGAAGGGGATAGGAGCCGTTCAGCGCAGAACTCAAAAGTATTCAGTCTCGCACTTCTTTGCTAGGCGATTTGTCGTGATATGCAGCTTGGCGGTGGTGTAGCCAGGTTACATAAATGTTTTGTTCATTCCTCGACGACGCAGGCATGGTTTGAAGGAGTTCGCTTTTGATTTGCGAAGGCCTGCCGTAACCTTGCACACTAAATTCAGCCCCCCCACGGTGTAGATACTCAGGGGGAGGTGCAAAAAAAGCCATTTTCACCCAAATCGGCCTTTTTTCTTCGCAGAGATTGCCGTCGTTGACGGAAGTTCCTCAGCAAAATATTCCCTAAGTGTCCCTCTATAAGTGTACGCAGGCTCTCCTTCACTGCCCTCACCGTCTTCAGAATATGACGTCATCTGTCACCGTCGTCAGGCTCAAGGAGGTCTACCGTAAGAGCTTCAGCCTGAAGCTCTTACGCAATTTCGTGAATCGATTTAATGTTGGATAGTTTCTCTAGAGAGATGAAACCTGAATATACAAACTCCCTTGAAACCTGAATCTCTAAAACGTAATGGTACACAATGCGTCGAGGACCCCTTTGACTCGACATAGATCCGCCAGCACCATTTCAGAAGCAAACTTCTGATGCCGTCCCAGGGTAGAAGCCACTATGAGACTTTTTTTTAGCAAATGGCATTGCCTTTCACTTCCCTTTAAAAGCATTGAGAACTTGAATGTAGCAAACATGGTGATTACATCCATTCACATGGTACGATTAAAGACGCTCTTTTTTAATTGCCCCTCCCCCCTGTACATCCTACGCACTCGGAATTTAGACTTGGGATGGTCAATCGGTCAAAAGACAATTTCAAGTCAAGAAGTAGTAGAAAAGATCACTCATACATGTTCCAACCGAACTTGGGTGGTATGTAAATGACCTACCATGATATAAAATCTCACAAATAAAGAATGTTACGCCTACCTGATGACTCTGCTCACCATGTCGCTCTTGCCTAGACAACGACTTCAAAAACTCCATCGAGGTCGAATATTGGGTAGAGCTCAACAGGGTGTTGCACGTCTTTTTTTTTTGGAAAAGGAGCATCTTAGATAGGATTTGCATTGCTTTCAGAACAAATAGGAATAAAATTTCACAAATGAAAATTCTAATGAGTGATAGGTAGGTCATTGAGTAAGCACGAAGGAAAGAGCGAAGTATGTGATGATTTCCTCAAAAAAAAAAGCACATGTTGATCCCGAAATGTTGCTCGACGCGGTGCTTGAAGCCGACTGGTGGGTTACATGAACTTCTCTGTAACAGGGCACCACAGCCAGATGGTGACGATGACTGAGCGGCGGTACGAATGTGCTTTTGTGGGAAACGCGCAAACCACTGAATACGGTACTTTTCACAGCTAACGCCAAGCGCTTTTTATAAATAAAAAAGGCATAACCCAGGATCAGTTCAGGTGGATGATTTTTTCATGTTCAGGTAAGGCTGTTCACGTAGGTCGCAGATTCAGATCCAAGGCACCAGGGGCTTGTGAAGACCACTTCAACCCCTCTGATGTTCTCAATACGCAGCATGCTTGCGTCTTGTGCTCTTTCACCTGCCGTGCTCTATTGAATAATCACTCTTCTCCGTGCTCAATCTCTCATTGCCTTGGCACAGTCGAGCCGAACAATTACCACACCCCTTAACTTTACGGTTTTCGTCGGACTCTTCCTCTTTTACTGCCGGACTACGCACCAATGATTCTAGTTTCGTGTGCAAGATTCAACCAGAATGATCTTGGGCCGTACCTCTAATAAGAATTTTCACACCGTCTCCTGCAGCTTATCAATGGGGAGCTGATGTTTACCTCTATCAACCTCAACTGCATTGTAATGGATCATTTTTGACCTATATTTGTTCCCACAAATAATGATGTTACACTAAACCGTCCGTGCTGATTGTTTAGTTACAAGAAATCCCCTTGGCTGGTTTTCTGAAAGGAAGCTTATTAGAAAGGCTAGTCCGAGTTTAGTCCGTTTCAACGAGCGTAGGCGGCGCAGTAGCAGAAGGGTTTTACTACTGTTGGCATTGTCGGTGAAACGTAGTGCACGATAAGAAATCCGATCAATCCTTAGGAACAACTACACGTCCATAGCTTACACTAAATAAAGGCCGAAAAGCGACAAGTCAAAAGTTTTCGCTCTAGGAAAACTACTTCAACATAGAAACGTACCGCTGCTCGGCGCAGGATCAACCTCGGCGGCCCATTTGTCTATGTCACTTTCATCAACCAACTCCGAAGACTGACTCCGTCCAGGCACAATGCTAAATTCAGAGTCAAAACTTCAAATAACAATTTGTTTTATAAAAATGAAGGGGTATCACATTTGAAAAGAAGTGGCCATGTTGGAGACGGTCACATACCTATTCGCGAGGTGCTCTCAGTTTCTCCTCTTCGCTGAGCTCCTCAGCATCAGACGCCACACTAACTACACTTGCCTCCTCGTGTCTCGAACCGAACACGTTCGGAACAAAACGACGTCTTCGGCGACTGTCATCCTCCCAGACATCCAAGCGCCAGAACAATTGCCTGGAACAAGTAAAATAGAAACGCAAACTTGAAAAAAAAACACCAGCCAACTATCTACCCACGCAGTTTCGTCTCCTGCACTCCAGGCTCCACTGGGACTACACAGTACGGTCATCATATTTCCCAGCAACTTTGCAGCAAGGCGACCATCTCTTCGTCGTCCATTTCGGATGGCTTGCGCCCAACGTGCTTCCTCATCGCGCCGCACGTCGAGATTCGCCATCGTTTCACTCTTTAAATGAGCGCAAAGCGTTCTTACGTACAATGTGTATGGAAACGTTGAAAATTTCTTGTGCCAATCAAAGTCGAGAGGAAAGAAAAAAACGACAGCACACCTCGAAATGTGCATGCTTGCTGACGTCCTCAGCACGAAGACGATTTAGAATGAAGTCTGCCTCGTTCGAGACGCGAAGAACGTGATCCCGAGTAGCGTGAGCCATAAGGCGCCCTTAATACTTCATATTTTATCAATGTCGTCATGAAAATTTGAATTATTCTACAAAAGAAGATAGCATGGCTCTGGCGCAAAAAAACATTTGGAATCAGCCACACAAATTTCAGATTACAGCAAAAAAAGATAGGTACTAAAGATTAGACATTAGAGGAGAAATCATTTGAGAATGTGCCCTACGATGTTTTTCACCTCATTCTACCAAACTTCTGAGTTACCAAAGAATTGAAAGCACAAGAAAATATACTAAACGTCGGCAAAAGAACCGCTGTTACAAAACCTGCCCAGACAAGGACTAGCCCCTAATTTTGACATGAACAATTAAGAGACTGACCTTCGTTGACTAATTCAATAAAGGCAAGTCCAGCATGTTTTTGAAGAGAAGTCTGCCATTCCTGTGAGCAGAGCAACATAACAAGCTCGATGACAGAGCCTTGTTTATTTTTCAGAGTCTCCAGTACTGAAAAATTACAATTTCCCATAAGTCAGGCAAACACCGCAACAAGTACAAAATCCAGTACCCTTGCTATCGTTCATTATCTCTTGACCATGTGTACCAAGCAGCGTTTTTTGGAAAAACGACCGGAAATCACTCATAATTTCCCTCAATAGTGGAAGTCGTGGTCTACATAACGCGTTTGACGTTTGCTGTTAAATACTGTCTTCGCTCAGCCGGCTGTTGAGAAGGAGCAGTGGTGGTGGAGCCACCCAGCTTTGACAGTTCTTCGGCCTAAAATTATTTTAATGAATACAGATAGTTTTACATTATACCGATGAAACAGAGACCTACCTTATAGTCTTTCCCATCTTTTTTCATGGTTCCCGGTGCTACCATAATGGCTGAGATGCCTTCTTTGCCCTCTTTACACTCGTCTTCACTCGCAGCTTCACCGTTCGTCGTTGACTTCTCTGGGGTAGGAGGTTTCGCAAGGTCTGATCCACCAGCAGTGGAAGACCCAGGCGTGCTACATTCTTCTGGAAAAATTAACCGTCTTTGGACAGTCTTTCACTATTAAAATCCATCCAAATCGAAAAAAGGGACCGTAGACCCGCACCCACCGTGTCGCAGAATTGAAGAAAGGACTCGGACTAGCCGGCGGCTCTAAAATGTCCCTGTATCGGGACACCATGAGTACCGAAAGAAGGTAAACTACGGCCAAGGCGAGGAATTGAGCTTGACGATTCTCTTCCTAAAAACACCATTGTGCGATGGCGAATGTCTCTAGCCAATAAGAGCTTCTCGCTTGCTTGCTAACCACTACTGAGCAAGTAGAATGACTAGCATGATTTACGGCCTGTAAGCCTGGCTAGTGTACTACTCCCTTGGCTTATACATCGTAAAAAATTTTTGGTGAGTGATACTAGATTCACTATCACTGATGGTTCTGACCTGATTACCTTATTTTGACGATGAAATCATTTCTTTTTGATTCTTAACATTTCCCTTCAGGTCATTTTGTGTGAGAAAAAATCGTTTCCCATCCCCAAAAAAAAACGGGACCATTTTTTGAATTGGATATTTTCCAAAGCATTAGAGTGAATTTGAAGAAAGCTATGATCGCTCGAGAAGTATGTATTGTACAACAATTGCATGTACACGAAAACCGCTAACATACTATTTCCTTGATCGGATGAGCTTTCTGAAACCTTTTTTGAAAATGTCCACAGGACATGCTTCTGAACCACGACTGGGATAAAAAAAAACCTAAGCAAATGAGAACAAATAATTTAAAGATTTATGTGTTGGCTATTCTCGAGCTTCCCTGTCATCAATTAGGGTACATTGCCGATGTTCCTTCCCCTTTTTGCATACATTTTGCTAGAAGAAGGGAAAAGTTGAAAAAGGGAACAATTGCGACCTCACTTACGCACTAATCGTAAGATATGGTGATTTTCGAAATGGTGCAATTTCTTCTTTGAAAACTTAATCCTATGACTTGAATGTTCGCAACATTGACGTCGTTTGCTTCTTTATAAGAAACGTATTTGCATTGAATACCATAATAAAATAGACCCGCAAAGAGAGAACTTCCGTCGAAGTGAATTAGTTTTGGAATTATTCTATTGATCACCTACCACCATGTCTCGGTAAACCGCACCCTTGATGCGCTGCAAATCAACGTCTTGCAAGAGGCGATCTAAGTCCACGATTCCTTCTTTTCCTTGCTAAACGAGGTAAGATAACACGAGCTCCTACAATCCTTGGCTTCTTTAGTTGTTTGCTCGTGGCTACACTTACCGACTCAATGGCTCCTTTAACAAACTCGTAGATAGCCTCATTTTTCGTGCTTGCATGAGCCTCAAACGCGTGACCGTTGCTATCAGGTCGGAGGACACGGGCGGTAAGAATGTGTCGAACTGCGGCCGTCGAGATTAAGCGTAGCACTTGACGTAAGACACCTCCAGAAGGCATATTCTTCTCCTTAAAATGAATAATCAGTACAATACCAAAAAATTGCTGTAAAAATGTACCTGTTCTAATTCAGCAAACGAAACGCCGCTAGCAAAAACGAAGACGTCAACCAGCTGTACGAACCGCGACAACAGCGATGCAGCACAATCAATTGGGAGTTCCTGCTGACAAGCGTCAGTGATCTCCAACTCACTCTAAAGTTGAAAAAAAAACCAGAGTGAGACATAGGATCCAAAAAGAAATGAAATCTGGCCCAAGCAGCATACATTGGGTGAAGTCGCCGAAGCCAAAAGCGGGAGCAGTCCACCACAAGCCATAATGAGACTGTCGGCCAGTTGCGAAATGACGTGCACGGTATTTCCAACAAAAATCTAAAAAAAAATTGATTGATCACTTCTCTGTCCGTCTAAGATCAAATGTGACTGCATGAGCTCATTATACACTGCTAAATCTGTTTAGAACAAATGCAGACCTGATTGTCATTCGTGTTGCAAAGATCTGTAACGGACGGCGATTCCGATCTGAAGGAATCAAGATAAACAAATATCGATAGTGGCATCGAAAAAAGAAGAACGGAACAAAATCAGGTTAATAGACTCACAACTTCCACTCTTCAACTACAGCTTCAATTCCAGTCAAAAGATCGCCAAGTAGTCGAAGATGAACAGATGACCAACAAAACTCAGGTGTTCGATAAATGGGAGTTGGCATCTCATCCGGAGTTGACGAAGACCTCAAAAAGAAAACACACTAACTCAGCTATCTCCTTGCCAACAATTTATAACACTCAAGGGTGTCGTAATGAGGCATTAAATGATAATCCTTCTATTTTATAAAGCGCTAACTTTGTGTGTCGGTTTGTGTATCTGTATGTGTGTGTGTGTGTGTGTGTGTGTATGTATGTGTGTCCGTCCGCAAAATGAAGTGAGTGAGAAGGAAGCTCATGGGATAAACAAACCGCTAACAAATCGGGTAGCTTACAGGATTTGAGATATCAATGTTTTGTAGCAGGATAGTTGTGATAACACTCTTAGGGCTATATAAACACCTGCTTAGCACACTTCCGTTCATTCCACATGGTGCTGCAGTGGCAGCTGGAGGGCAGTGGAGAGAGGAAGGGAGGATGAGGAAGGGAAGCGAAAAATCTACCGTCATATCATGATTGTGTCCCTTCTACTGTTTGAAACACCATTGTGTTGCATACGCGTCACTTCCAGGAGGTGTTGGTGTCACAGGAGGAAGGGACCATAGCGGAGGATAGAAAGCTTGCGCAGGAAAGGAAGGTCCCGGCGGTTGACGGGGGACTAATCTGGTAATAATAAGAAGCAAAAAGTCTGCGCGCAAATACTCAAGGCAGAAGTTTGAAAATCTTGAAGCAATGGAAGTGTAGTTTCAAAGCGTTTTCACAACTTTCCGCAAAAACGTAAAGAAAAGTTCGAACGGCAAAGGAACGGAGAGATTGCCACTGACACTCACTGCCAGTGAGCACCGGAGCAAGTAAGTGTGGGTTACTGATAAAAATCATTTTATACAGGGTGCGCCATATCTATTGATAACCAGGAAATCATCCCACGGAACAAAATTTGAGATGAAAAAAATGCGAGACTCTACAAGCATTCAAACAGCATTATAGCATCAGAAAGGCTAAAAGGAATTCAGATGCTGTTGCCTCCACCATGAATTAAACTAATGCGAGCATGAGTTCGCTGACGCTGAGAGGTATATCTGAGCATCTGAGACTCTCTCAGGGTTCTATAGATGATTTTCAGTCCAGGCTTTCTTCATTAACCTCTTAGGAATTCCGTTTTGATGCATTCTAAACTTCCTTGATCAAATTTACGGATTCACTGGCGATGATGTCTTTCAATGGAACCCAAAGATGATGGTTTCAGGGTTCTATAGATGATTTTCAGTCCAGGCTTTCTTCATTAGCCTCTTAGGAGTTCCGTTTTGATGCATTCTAAACTTCCTTGATCAAATTTACGGATTCACTGGCGATGATGTCTTTCAATGAAACCCAAAGACAACTCAAAAGCACTTCCAGTGCATACTAGTCTTGAGCCTTCTTTCCGTATTCTAGGAGGGCTGCTTGTCAAGAGCAGTAACTTCTTGGGATACCCCTGACATAGTCCTCTTGAATGATTGTGGTGTCCGACGAAAATGAGCACTATTTGCCAATTATCAGAAATTCAAGGCTCAATCATCGAAAGAGGAGGAAGAGTTGTCAGAAACAATCAAATCTCCTACACGAATTCAGAATTTAAGGCTGTTCTGAACGCTTATTAATTCTTTCACGTCGAACAACCCTGGAGAAAGCAACCTGCCACCTGCCGCCATTGGAAGACACCCTGAGCTTTTCGACTTACGATTCTCAGCGAAAGCTGCCAAATTCGGTAATCTTCTAACTATTATTTGCCCATTTGTACCGTTAATGTGCAGAGTCATCGTGTTCTGTTAGAACGCGGCTCTTCTGCCATAGACACTGTTTACCATCTTTGTGATGCACCCTGTATAGAGCAGAAACGTCGATTGTGTGCTGTGCAAGGAAACGCCTATTTCATCATTCTGAGGAAACATTTTTTATAGTCGTCAATAAATCTGACTTGAGAAAGTTTTGAAACAGAGAGAATAAGCAAGAACATACTGCGCGCCTTCATCTCCGCTTTCACGTTCCACAATATTCTCCTTTCGTGATAGTCGTAGAAGGCGGGCTTGCTGTCACGTCCTTCTGTTGTTGTCGACGGAATCGTTCCAAGCTCACCTATAAAAGTGCATTAAAATGATCAAACAGTTTGGAGCCCCCAAAAGCCATTACTACGTTTGTTTGCAATACAACAGATTCGCGAAGTGAAGTAATCGATTTTATTAACACAAATACTCAGTGCTGAATAACCTATTCTTAGGATGCGCCACGCGTCTTAGATCCACCCTCAATCGTAGTGAAATGTGAACACGACTTGGCCCATAGAATAGCTTGCGTGGGCAGACAGAATAGCTGCATGCGACTGGTACCAATTAAAGGTGATTACGATATAGGGAGCGTGTTGGAGAATACACACCACACGAAGGAGTTACTTGGCTGCCAAGAAAGCGAGGTTTCAACGACAAAAATTGCGCTAGTTACAGAACAGTTCTCGAAAAAGCGATCCCCGCGCTCCACCCACTAGTTTAGTTGGTGATTTGGACGAGCTGTGTTGCCAGCAGCGGCACAACTGGAGCAACTCGACTGGAGCATGGATTGGCATGGTGCCACCAAACGTTGGGATAACTCGTCCATACGTTACCGTCTTACAAACTATCCGTACTTCAGCGAAGATCAACAGCCAAACAAGGGGGAGTGAGTGGTCCGTTTAGCCTTTTCTTGATGGATCGCTCTGGTTTAACGCCACTGGCACACCATGGAATATCTCACCTCCTTTCTTAACCCAATAGCTGACGAAAAATCGGGAAGGCGAGGGGGGGGGGGGTAGATCATCCGAACTCTTCCATTTGTTCAAAAGCTATGTAAGGACATGGACACACAACCCCACCAGAGGGAACAGTTGTCCAACCGAATCACTGAGGCTAGGAACTACTCCATTTTGCTCACCAGATCAGCTCACAAGCCGAAAAAAAACCTCCTGCATAATGAAAAAGAAAATACCTTCGAATGAGCTATCGCCAGAGTATCAACCCAAACACGCCATCCACCATATTCATAACGAATAGCGTGATGAAGAAGAATGGCAAACATTTCATAAGACTAGCTCTGTGATTTCTAACTGAAATATAGGTATTCACTTTCAATTCAATCACAATCTTCTCGCAAGTCAGCAAAAGAAACTGCAAAATGGTCTAAATAGCAGTGTTTTACCTCCTCTTCTGACTTTGGAAAGACATATGAGATTGATATTAACCATTCCTGCCAAACAGACATTTGCAGAATAGTCCTGAAAGTGTTCTACATAGTGAACAAACTGCAAAAAGATGAGCATCTTTAGTTGGCAACTTAAAAAACAGTGCTCCAATGATTACAGCCACGATAACAGCGCCAAAGAAAAGGGATGCCTGCTTCCATCAACC
>MU872715.1:0-15681 GCA_036418205.1 Ostertagia ostertagi | reverse complement strand
TATGGGTACTGATGAGCTGCAGGAAGTGACTGCCTTATCACCAGCACCGGAATGACCTTTCGTTAGCAACATCAATCAAATTCATTAAAAGCCACCTTATACCAAAGAACGGCTATGCACCGTTCTACTGTAGCGTACTTAGCCGCGCGATAGCGAGCGGACTGGTCCATGATGGTCTATGTTTTATTTTGTTTGTTTATGTTTTACGTCTGTTTCTTACATATTGCCTTTTTATTCCCCTTTTTGGGCCTGGGAGTTGGATTTCGGTAGGTTGGCGGACCTACTAAGCTGGTATCCGGAGTTCTATGTCGTCGCTCCCACATGAGCTTGCAGTGTTGGCGGCCACTGCCCTTCTTGCCGATTCTCCGCTCCCATGCAGCTTCAAACCTTGCTGCTCCATTTAGTTTTCTTTAGGCTTTTTTCCTATTTATCGGTGACTTGTTTCTGTTTTTTTTTCTCGGTGTTGTGTTCTAACATATGATATCCGATAATAAATCATGAAATGATAAGCTCCCTTCATTTCGTTTGTACAATACCGTATATTGAGGGAACTCGTTACACTACTCGCATCAATTTCGAGCTTTATTTCTCCAGGCCTCGAGCCTGCCGAGCTAATCTTGCGCTATGCGTTTCCTAGCAGCACTCCTTCTCAATGCAGTCGCCATATTACGAGCTGGCCCTGGCGTGTCTATTCCAAGTTTGAAGACATGAAGTGGCAACAATCGAAAATCACGATTTTGCTTATCCTAAAAAGGAGGGTAAAACGACAAATGTTCTCGGAATCACCTCGAACCTTCGTATGAATATGAAAGGGCTGATCTTCCTCTATAAGATGACACCCAAGTTGTTTGAATAGTTGCGAAAGAAATCACCAAAAAATGCAGGGACCACTCGGTGTGCAAAATGGCGGATACTTTCGACCGATCCGATATGTCTGTTGTGTATGTTTGTGCGTGTGCGCGTCTGTTTGTCATGAAATTCGTAGCGCGCTTCGCTGCAACAGTGGAGCGCTGTATTTTAAGTATGAGGTAGGGGGTGCACTCCAAATCCTGCACACAAAAACCGCCGCAGGATTTGGAGTGCACAGGAAGAAAAGCCGACGAGGCATGGGGACTGTCTACGAATTTGCACCTACAACTGTCGTACCATCGCCTCAGCGGCCGACCAAACCATCTTGATGGAGGCCAGCAAGAAGCTTCGCTTTGACGTCATCGCCCTCCAGGAAACAAAAGGACCAAGCCTAAACAGCCACCAGGAAGACTAACGACGGCCACCTACTTGTTCTAGGAGCCAAAGGATGGAAGAAACGTTGGCGGCGTCGGATTCCTCGTCCACCAACGGATTCGAGCACCTGGTCGACTCAACCGAGGTATTCGGTCTCTTCACTGGCCATTCTCCACCTATGCATAGACAAGTACACCTTTATCAGCATTATTAACTGATGAGTGAGTCTTGAAGCTCTTGTAATTTACTATTTATTGGTTAGCTTTCGGCAATAATGCCATCATCAGACCTTAAAATTACAACAATTGCACATGATCAACTAGTTACATTACAAAAACACTATACATCAATACATACCAGCGAGAGAAGGAGAGTAGTGGGACCTTTCGGGGTCTGGCGGGAATGGGAAATGAAGCACCAACCCCGAGGCAAAGGACTTAGGTGATTACGAAAGAAGCCTCAGAAGGTCACGTAGCTCCTCTTTCGCGTTGATTTCTGGCTTTATCGATGTATTTCCCGCGCTTCCATGATTTTCCTTTCCAGCGGCCGCACCAAATGTCTGTGAAGAACGCTCACGTCAAAGGACGGGGCGTCCTCTCTCTCATGCTTCAATGTGCGGTGTCTGGAAAAACTGCTGCGAGGATAGGCAGCGGGATTGGCCAAGGCTCTTCTATGTTCGTCTAGTCGAACCTTCAGTGGTCTTGCCGTCTCCCCCACGTATTTCTCTCCACACTGAACGAGATAGACGGTGCCTTGGAGTTCACAAATCTTTTCCGACGTACAATACCGACAAGATTCTTCGTGACACCGACTTTCGTAGATCCGCGATGAAGTGAAAAGATCCTTAAGTGTAGGGGGAGGGCGGAAGACCAGTCGAATTGGAAGCTGAGAATTTTCACCGCACGGTTTACCTCACGAGCCAGTTTGTCGCTGACAAATGGTACTACAAGAGTTATTCCGTCCGGTGATCTATGTGGGACCCAGGTCTCAATATTTCCTTCCACGTAGCCATTACTTTCAAGAATGCTTTCAACTTTCGCGTTGACGGCTGGGTCCCTTCGCGTCCCAAGCTTTTCCTTTGTTCTTACTAGATTTTTCACGACATTCGCTTTCCTATATATCGGCGTAATAACTTCCATGTTGACCGTTTTTTCATGAAATTCACACACTCGCGGGATTGTTATAAAAAAATGTATTTAGGCTGTGATGGGATACCGAATATGGATGCTCGTCACGTTGGCAGCTAACTGTCCTGAGATGGCCACTGTGTCACGCGGAGATTTGAGGTCTATTCCCTCGGTTCTCCCCATGGTTGACTGTCAGATAGGGGTTCGCATTCGCGGATCTTTCCGTGTTGGCCCTGTTTTCGACCTCCCTATGATCGCCTTGGGCGCTTCAGTTCCCATATCCACGTACGGTATTAACTGCTACACAGTCAACTACCGACTACGCCATCCATGTTATATGGAATAAATGCAGCTCACATCAAAATTACCATAATTATCGATCAGCCATAATAAATAGTATTGCTAAAAAAAAGGCCCGCTCCAAGCACGAAAAAGGTTGTTTTTTAAAAGGACGAAATTCCACGAATGAAAAGCACCCTTTCAACCATTAACCTACGGATGGCCTGCAGCGTACACGCGAAAGAAGAACCATAGAGACAAACTGCCAGTAACCCAGCAAATGTACCCCCCTTTCTTGCCGCGTTGACTTCGAGCGTTTATCCAAAACTCACTACATCCGCTTGTGCCCTCTTCACAACTCCGCTCTCTCGGCTATCTAATCACTCCCCACGCACGTATTGAACTACGGCGAGTGATCAGATGATCGGTGGGCGGAGATCGCCGGACCCGCCAGCTTTGAGGCATGATAGGTCGCCGAGGTCAAATTTTTCCATGCGAATTGCGCGTCAGTTCGCACCCTCAGGAGGTCCGTGGGTCCCTCAACTAGGTCAGTTTCCCTTTCTTCGACCTTCATTCTAATCGTGAATTCCTCCTTTAATAAAAGAATCGAAACTTAGAAGCGGACGTAGAAGAGCGACCCCACCACGACCACCCAAATGTACATACACACACTGAAGCCGCACGAAATGCAATCAAACGAGAAAATGGAATTCTTAAGTGTACAGCATTAGAAGTGCAACTGTTTTGGTTCTGAGACCGATTGTAGACACGATACGGCGACAACGGAGCTTCGTCGAAGCGCAAGGTTGGGCAGAAGGAGCGGAAGAGGGCAAAAATGCGAGGAGGGCGCATGCTCTCCTGCTCTTTATCATAACCCAACGCCACCATCCATGGCTAACTCAAGTAATGAGCAGTTTGTGAGATTGTAAAGACACGTATCCGCTCTTTGAACATTACGAGAAAACATTACGGCAGTCAAGACCTTCTCTCAAGTGACTGACCCTTGAGCGTCTGTCTTATAGGGGTTTGTATTTAGATTAAAAAAAAAGTACGGTGCTAGAGACTGTCACAATTTATCTATTCGACTCTTTGGCTCGCATACAAAGCTTATCTCATGTACCATTGCAACCTAATTCAGATACAAAAAAATTTGCTGCCGCAAACCGAGGCAATGACCCTAGTTTCCGGTAAGAATCCGCCAAACTCCTACGCCAATTTCACGTCAAGAACAACCTTCACTCGTGCAGTCGTAACTCGCCGCAGCCTAGGGTTACCGGTGAACTTCCAGCCCTTTAGAGGTAACTTCGAATGTTCTCATTAAAACGCCAACATCGCATTCCCTTTTTGCCCTTGCGCCACCTGGCGCCAGTTGGCGACACTTTTCAACGACAAATGTTTTCTCCAAATTTGGTGTAACCTCCCGTCTAGAGGTTATTTGTTGTCCCGATTAGAAATATGATATTCAATTCTTAGCGCAGCGTACATAACGCCAATTCTCTGCTCCTTCGCGCTCTCCCATGAATAGAATTCGTGACATATGGTGGAGCACCGGCCACTGCCCACACAAGGAACTGTTCATTTTTGGGCACTTAATCAGGGCCAAAATGACCTCCTATGAGAAGAACAGTCTACCACCATATTGGCAAAACAAGGGTCGTGACTAGTGCCGCCACACTGGCGCGCCAGATGATGCCACCGGCTGAAAAGTGCCTTGTCATTTCGTCTGAAGGCATCTCCATTACTCCTAGCGGCAAAGGTCTACACACGCTCGCCTGAGGCGAAATGTCAATACACTACACGGCCGGAGGTATATTGCGTGACAGCAACAAGATACATTAGGCCGTCTGGCCCCCCCCTCCGCCTAATCAGCTTTACTACCCCCTTAACACTCGCCTCAAGATGATGACGCAAACAGAAACGCTTCCGCTCTGCAAACGCCGATCTTCTGAACGGGTTATCAAAGAAAGACGCGCAGTGTAGTGTCCGGTCTCCTCGGACCTCACACCCACGCCTCTGTGGCCAATGCCTCGCACACTTCATTCCGCCAGCGCACTACCTCCGCCACAGCAAGGCTCTCTACATCCCAACGACGTTTCCACCACACAACCACCCTTCTCTCCTCACCACTCCGACATTGTAAAAATAAACACAGGCCCTTTTAAAGAACCCAATCCCCACCACCCCCTTTCCCACCTGGCCAAGACCGCCGAGCAAACTACCCCCGCTCCCCGCGCTTCTTGCTTCATAACTCCGTTCCACCGAGACCCCCGATCTTGGAGCCCCATACGCCCTCGAGGCCACTCCTCTCGCAGCTCAAACCGCTCTCGACCCGCCGCACCGTACGCGGTCTCCCCAGCCATTACTAACTCCGCCGCGCGACCCCGCACCTCGACTCTCTCTTCCCCCCTCCGGCAACGCGCGCTTACTCTCACACCCGCCCGACATGCTCTGGATACGATCTTCCTAACACGTAAACATCCTGCTATCGCGATCGAAAATTCAATATTCCGCACACATACCTCGATAGGACCCGCTTCACCCCCCCCCACCCCAACACACAAAAACAACAGACCACTACCGACACCCACCACCTTCCACACCTGACTAGTTCAAGGGCTAAACAAAATGTATAATTGGATTACTACAAATTAACTACTGCTGTTTCTGATTATCAGAGAAAACAACATGAAGCCTCTAAACGGAGGATTTGGTCAACATTTGGCACTCCGTGTTGGCCATCTGGTCTCATTTCGAAGGGAAAAACCAAAATGGCAGCAGATCATAATATTACAAATGCATTATGATTCGAGCAAATTCAATAAAATGTCTCTAAACGAGGGGAGGAAATAAAACGTATCACCAGAAAAGGAGATAGAGAGCAGAGTTAAGTTATTGAAAACGGTTTTTTGCATGAAATAGGGGCAGGTGCAGTGAACACAGATCTATGGTCCATTTCCGCTAAATGGCCTTCTGAATGCCAAAAAAGGAGTGAGAATCATTTTGTTGGAAACTGCAGTTTTTACTTGTTAAAAGTGGTGTGTTTCATTCATGGCGTGGACTACTTGCGTAATGGAGGGTCTTCGTAAGGTGTGTCTCGAAAACATCGAGAAGTTTGGTCAAAATTGGAAAGTTGTCGTGGTGGATGTCATGCTGTGTACTAAAGAGCGTGTGGAAGTTCCATAAGAGCATTTGGCCAACATCCTCCAGCAGCGTCGGTGGTGTAGTGGTTAGCGATGCGGATTTCGATTGGCACGCTTGGTCTGGGTTGGTGGTTCGGATCCCCGAGGCGTCGGGCTTTTTGCATTCTTTGTAGGCACTTCACGATTTTCTCCAAATAGCACAGGTGTCAAAATGGATGTGTTACTCAAGACCAGAACTATTGATAACCCAGATTAGGTAAGTTTTCACCGAAAGCAGGCAAAAAAAAGTTGTACCGTTGGAATTTCGCCGGATAGCGGCGGCTCCAAAAAACAATACCACATTCGTGACAAGAGCACCAATTTACCTCTGGTGCCAACGTTTCGAAGAAAATCATCTTTGGCATCTTTGGCCTAACTTTGAAAACTTGACATAAGTAAATCTTCAAGTATTCCCACTCGCTCGGAGGCGAGCTCCGCACGGAAAACTGGCAGAAAACTACTGCACTGTGGTGACCCTCCGACCAACACCAGCTTGCTTGTCTGCTATAGTCTATTCGGCAGGAGCATGTCTCATCTTTTGAATACTATCTAGATGATGTCATTTCCAAGAAGTTCACCGTCGAGCTTTACGTGCCACAGAGTTTACTTATCCATCTAGCAAATTTTCGAAGTCGGGCCAAAATCTTGATTTTCTTAGAAACATCGACTAGAAGGGTTATCAGGTGCCCTGATTCACGAATCCAATATTCGTTTCCAGCTCCGACATCATTTCGGGCCCCTATGACGTTCTTCGACGGCACCTTGGTGAAGTTTTTGCGTCACAACTTTCTCTCACCAGTTTTTGGTAAAAGCCCACTTGTAAGGGTTTTTGTAAGCCTAATTGTAATTATGACATCAATTGCTGGTGTTGGCGTTCTTCGGTGCCAATTTTGTGGCGTCAAATCACAGTGCAAAAATTTTGTCACCGCGGGGAATCGAACCAAGGACCACTTTCCCACCCTTTTTTGGCATTCAGTGGGCCATTTAGCGGAAATGGACCACAGTTCTGTATTCCAGGCACATCCCTCTATATCATAGGAAAAACCATTTTGAGAAAGCGCTCCACGCCCTGAACGACCTCCCCTCGTAAGTGTATTGTAAAAAAAACTACCGAAGAATGACCATCGCCGCGTGCGCTGAGAGTGGGCGATGGGGCCTCGCACTGCCTCCAGTAGAAATTTTCAAAGAAGTAGGCACTCTCCAAGTTACTTTTTTTGGAGAGCCAGCATTTAATACCACAATAAATTACGGAGTCACCAGTCGGTTGTAGTAACACACATTTCACAGTACTTGTCCACTCGATGTGTATGACATCTGTGATTTGGCTTGTGAATGAATGGAGCCCCCACCGGTTCAAATCCTACCCTCGAGCTGTTTCGAAATCGCATCTGAGCTGTGAAGTTCACCTGAATTGCATCAACCATAACGTCCTAAGGTCCTGGTACCTCTCTACAAAAATATCAATATGAATGAATTATGAATTGCATACCTTTTTTGTGTCACTGCTTTTGGCAATTGGGTAAACCATGACAACGATGTCGACGTAGTTCATGCCAGATCAGCGGTGTAATTCAGTCGCCGCTTCCTTCCCTGAAAACAGCCGGCAGAATTTCTAATTTCCAAATCGTGTGATATGGCAGTCATTAGCAAGTATCCGAACGCTCCATAACGCGATATCCCAGTCATGATGTCACTGATCGTTTTGCACATCCGACCGTTTGTTTTGCCACGCGGGACGAGAACAGGGTCAACCCTACGTTGTTACGAGTAACAACGGGGGGTCGTACTCAGTTGAGCTTGGAGGGAGGGGGGTCGTACCCTCTCGGTGGCCGACAGTGGGATTCTTGGTAATATCGGATAATAGCCAGCACGTTACGTTTTCGTAAGATGACTGATACAGCATCTATAAACCACGATTCCCTCTAAATGAGCTTTCAAATGAATCAGCGAATTAGAAGGGCGCCCGAGGCGTGGCGCGCACCAAGGCAAGGGATGTAGTGCAAGCGCATGCTCGAAGCTTTCTAGCACATCCTAAGTTAAACATGACATTGGTCTTCCCAAGAAGTTACGGGCAGTGAAACCTAAGAAAACCCGCGTTTTCGGGGAATGGCGCTTTTTTTTTTTTATTTTTTTGAAAGCAACTACTCGTCAAACCAAAGAGCAAACCCCGTAACAACGGGACTAATTTTTGAACTGCTGATCTTCAGGAACGCTTGGGTGCTCGTTAGAAAGCTTGAATCCTGTAGTTTATTATACCGTGTTCAGCTTCCCAAATGAATGACTTTGAAGGAAGTTATGATCGTTTGAAGGTCAAAAAGTCGCTTTGCACAGAAAAAAGTAACAACGTACTAAATTTTTATTAAATTAACTTTCGAAGAATTTTTACCCATGGTTGGAGAGAGAATAATTTGAATTTTCCAAATCAAATCACTTCGGCGCAGAAGCTCGAATATGAAGGAAGTTATAGCCTTAGAAAGAGGGGTGTAAAAATTGTGTTGCAATTGAAGAACGTGAAGGATTTCAGTATTTCAATTGGAGCGATAATTTTTTCTGACTTCTCATAAGTTTTTATCAGGTAATATTGTCAATATTCCGGTCACTGGTTCAGTTTATTTCATCTCCTAGTTTGGTAACCCTTTGGAGTACACGGATATCTTTGAATGCATCTCATTTTTTCGTGTTTGGAAGCAGCGATGAATATCTGTCGTGGATTTTGCTAAAGTTTCATCTTTGATGACTTACGTAGAAATAAATATTGATGGTAAACACTGTCTCTACACAAGTGTCACATACAAGGGGGGTCGTATCAAATCACCCATGAAGGGGGGGGTCGTAAAAAATTTCCAAAGAGTAACAACGATAGTATCAGGATCGAGAGATGGCTCTGTGAGCACGGCACTATCACCTCACATCAAAGCATTTTGGGTAGCGAATACACAAGATGTCGATCTTACAGGATGATTTCAGTGTTAATGGAGTACTTTTGAGGCCACGATGTGCGTGTTGACGTCTTTTTATTGGATAACTGCTGTTTTATGTTCAGTTTGCAACGTGAATGTTACTCGCAAAAACGCTGGATTGTAGGCAAAACTTCCAGCCCCAGGCGAGAATCGTGCCAGTATCTCTTGTTTTCCGAGCGAATGTCTACCACTTACCACCGGGCGACTCGTTAACCGTAAGTCGGATGGTAAATTTTCATCTACTTTCAGCATTCACACGCATAACATGATAGACCGCTTAGCCGATACTGGCAGTGGACCGCAGGCCGAAAACTCTAGTATTAGATTTTACCGTTCTCGCTGCACGAGCGCTTTGGGCCGCAGTTGCTTGCAAAAGCTATCAACTCATTTCTTATGTGTCTTAAATATGGTCATACCGAGTCAGGTGGTCACCATCATCAAATTTCTGGCAATTTTATGATTATTCAGATTATTGCTCAGCAGTATTTTTGCCAATGCTTCAGGCTAAGCCCAGAATGTAAAGAAGCAAAAAAAGTTACATTATATGATGGAACCACATACCTATACAGTAGCGGTCAGAAGTTTGCAAGGTTTTTGTTGTCGATATTTCATACAAGAGTGCAGAATACGGTGGACAACATAGTTTCCCGAGAGTATCATAATTGAACCAAAGCGAATTCAACGCAGTACCTCTTCAATTCACATAAAAAATTAGCTACCGGCCACATTTCGCTGCTCTGACAAGGGAAGGATACCAGGTCGAAGTGGCCATTTGTAACGAGACATACACCACTAGATGTGTTTTTGGACGCTGATCTCGAATCTGCTCTCCAAATCTGCGAAACGATTCTCTGAACGTAGTTATGAAGCGAGATAGTGCAGTGGCGGCCGGGCCGACGAGCAAGAGGTCGTGAGATCGACTTCTTGGCGAGTTCTCAGCTGCTTTTCTTGAAAACATTGTTCAAAGGACTTCTATGCATGCTAAATAATCAGCGACTGCCTATCCTATAAGTGGGAAGAGCTGGCAAAGAGCTTCGAACACTGTGCGCGTCATTTGCCGTGTCCTGTCGGTCGTTGTGTGCCCACATTTTCGACTTTAGGTCAAATTTTTGGATTTGGACCAAAAGTTGTCGGAAGGGGTAGTTTGATGCGCTGAACACGAAAGTCACACTTACTTGGCAAGAAAGTGCATGACATGTGCGCTACGGCTGCCAGAGACGGTCATTTGCAAATGAGGCGCAGTGTTCGAAGCACTTCACCTACGCCTCTTTCCATACTTGTATGATAGGCGATTCCCCCCGCTGGAAAATGGGAAAACTTAGCAATGAGAGTTCTTTAAACAATGTTTTCAAGAAAAGCAAAAGTGAGAACTCGCCAAGAATACGATCTCGCGACCTCTTGCTCGACGGCCCAGGCCGCTGCCACTGCACTATTTCGCTTCATAACTACGTTCGGAGAATCGTTTCGCAGATTTGGAGAGCAGATTCGAGATCAGCGTCCAAAAACATCTAGTGGTGTATGTCTCGTTACAAATGGCCACTTCGACCTGGTATCCTTCCCTTTGTAAGGAAGCGGAAATCGCCGAATGCCCGTGACACATCCTCATCTATGCCAACACTTCCTTTTTTTGACTCTGATACCCAAAATTAGGTTTCTCCTTGACATGACGCTGATTGAATTTACAAAATCACTTTCAAGAAGGCAGAAATCCAGCTCGTCGCTGAGGTATACTTTTATTTTCCTCGATAGAAAACTCGAGAAAACCGTTTTCTTGTTGATATGGTCCTCGAGAGACAAGACGAAGTCGCCCATCCTCCGAGTTCTTGAGAAAAGCTGGTCTTTAGCGAGGCCGTTCGTGTGAGCTCGTCTCTTTATTTGCCCATTTGCTCGACCCTTATAACTTCAAAAATGACAATAGACTTTCGTGGAGATTAATCTAGCGAGTTCTTTCTGTTTTCCGGAGTGGATTAGACAAACCTCCCCTGTAGAAGTTGTTTCTTGGTTACGGTGAACATCATTTGATTATTATATGATACTTAATAATATTAGTGAAATTAACAAAATATGCAGATATAATCGTATTTTTCAGAAATTTTTCAGGTCTCGGGGAACTATTGTA
This sequence comes from Ostertagia ostertagi, assembly GCA_036418205.1. Lineage (NCBI taxonomy): Eukaryota > Metazoa > Nematoda > Chromadorea > Rhabditida > Trichostrongylidae > Ostertagia > Ostertagia ostertagi. Next base: position 4,793 of record MU872715.1, on the reverse strand, counting down.
CACATCGTGTTCTGCACGTGATTTGCCTATACTGTGTTTGTGGAGTACCCGACAGGAACCCGTCGCGCAGCCATAAGGCAAAGTCGAAACGGGTCAGTGGACGAGTGAGAGCCCGTGCTGTGTGATGTGTGGCGTTCAGTGGTACATTTAACATCTGAAACTGACACGCATTTACTAGCAGACCGTTGTGACTCGTCCGCTGACCCGTTTGGTCTCTGCGATCTTTTTTGCGCACGATGGGCCTCCTGTCGGGTACCCTGTAGTTGTGCGACAACTTAGTTGTTCACTGGCCGCGCCAGAATAAAAATAGGAAAGCTTCCAAACTTTGACAGCTTTTTTTATATGAACGTATAACAAAAATAGAACAGCTGTTAAAAATAGGGAACAGACTGCCTCTCTTGAGATGAAAAATAAGTAAAAGTCCACGCTTACTCGTTTTCATTTTTGACTCCTTGTTGGACCATCGCATTAAGTGACAGTATGTTGAGTGTATGGTGTTCGGGAGCTTCAGTGACGTTTTCGAGACATTCGTTTTTGAGAATTTCTGCTTCATAATTTTGGAATAGCTTGATGGAAATCCCCGCAGTGTCACTGGAAACGATAATGTTTATTGATGGTGGCTTTATTGCCCACGAGTTTGGGTGCGCAGCATTACACATGTACCGATCCACTCTACACTCAAGCTAGCTCTACAGGACTGGCTGTTGACAGCTAACTTAAGGGCCATCGTCGTGCATCTGCCCACAGCGATTGAATTTCCTTCATTCGTATAGTTCATAAACTCATCTCCTGTGGCTGCAGCCACTCAGCGAGCGCTACGCACCTGACTGAGCCGTGCCTGCACATGGTAGTCGAGATGCGGGCTAGGGTGGATGCTCTTCCGCTCAGGACTTGTTATTCGATTTCGGACAGCAGCGAAAACATCGAGAAAAATGTGAAATTGTGGTGAACGATGGTGCTGCCAGAGCTGGTAGGCTCCATGAAAATACGTGGGATGGAGAAAGTTCACTTGTAAGGCAACAGTCCCCAGCAGGGTGACGTGGTTGGAAACGGCATGGGCAAATCCGCCTCGCTCGATTCCCATTTCGGAGCTGTTCAGCCCCTAGTCAAGAACGTAGGAAGTGTGACTGAGCCGCCTCGGAAAGTCGCTAGAGCGAGCTGAAGTGCGGAATCGGCCGAGGGGTTGCAGCAGGGTCAACCCTACGTTGTTACGAGTAACAACGGGGGGGTCGTACTCAGTTGAGCTTGGAGGGAGGGGGGTCGTACCCTCTCGGTGGCCGACAGTGGGATTCTTGGTAATATCGGATAATAGCCAGCACGTTACGTTTTCGTAAGATGACTGATACTAGAGCATCTATAAACCACGATTCCCTCTAAATGAGCTTTCAAATGAATCAGCGAATTAGAAGGGCGCCCGAGGCGTGGCGCGCACCAAGGCAAGGGATGTAGTGCAAGCGCATGCTCGAAGCTTTCTAGCACATCCTAATTAAACATAAAATTGGTCTTCCAAGAAGTTACGGGCAGTGAAACCTAAGAAAACTCGCGTTTTCGAGAAAATGGCTTGAAGAATACCCCTCAAAATAAAAAGTAACAACGGGACTAATTTTTGAACTGCTGATCTTTCAGAAACGCTTGGGTGCTCGTTAGAAAGCTTGAAACCTGTAGTTTATTATACCGTGTTCAGCTTCCCAAATGAATGAATTTTTAAGGAAGTTATGATCGTTTGAAGGTAAAAAAGTCGCGGTTCCAAAAAAATAGTAACGCAAACCCCCAAAAAAAAATAAACTACTGATTTCAGGAACGCTTGGGTGCTCGTTAGAAAGCTTGAATCCTGTAGTTTATTATACGTGTTCAGCTTCCCAAATGAATGACTTTGAAGGAAGTTATGATCGTTTGAAGGTCAAAAAGTCGCTTTGCACAGAAAAAAGTAACAACGTACTAAATTTTTATTAAATTAACTTTCGAAGAATTTTTACCCATGGTTGGAGAGAGAATAATTTGAATTTTCCAAATCAAATCACTTCGGCGCAGAAGCTCGAATATGAAGGAAGTTATAGCCTTAGAAAGAGGGGTGTAAAAATTGTGTTGCAATTGAAGAACGTGAAGGATTTCAGTATTTCAATTGGAGCGAATTTTTTCTGACTTCTCATAAGTTTTTATCAGGTAATATTGTCAATATTCCGGTCACTGGTTCAGTTTATTTCATCTCCTAGTTTGGTAACCCTTTGGAGTACACGGATATCTTTGAATGCATCTCATTTTTTCGTGTTTGGAAGCAGCGATGAATATCTGTCGTGGATTTTGCTAAAGTTTCATCTTTGATGACTTACGTAGAAATAAATATTGATGGTAAACACTGTCTCTACACAAGTGTCACATACAAGGGGGGTCGTATCAAATCACCCATGAAGGGGGGGTCGTAAAAAATTTCCAAAGAGTAACAACGATAGGGTTGACCCTTGCATCGTTTCGACCACGCCCCCCTGTTTTGACTGTTGCTTGCAAAGGCACCCAGGATCACATTGGTGTGGCTCTTGTACACGAATGCGAAGGTACTGGTGGGAAGTGGACCGGCAGTAAAGAAAAAAGGAAAAGAATCCGTCAAAAACGCTTAGGTTAAGGGCTCACTCACCTTCCTAATCGGCTGTGCTAAGGGAATGAGAGACTAAGCGCGGAGGAGAGTATGGGGCGAGAGAGCGCTACAGATGAGAGATCGCCAGACAACAGTCTGATAAGAGAAAAAAGTCTGCAGCTTGGGCAGCTTACTTTGCAAGGCCCAAGCGCTCTTATCGGTTGGTTTCCGTGCACGAGAACGCCACATTTGTGATTGTCCTCTAGGGTCTATACTACAGACCGAAGAGAAGCGTTCACACGACCTCTGCTGGGTTGTGCCTTTAACAGCTGCAGGAGCTTTACGTGGCGAATTTTCCCGTTCAGGCCGATGGACGTTTGACCTGGCTCTTTGAAGATTCGAAATCTAAGCCAACCTATAACAAGTATGCGAGCACCGCTAGCTCTAATGACCTAAACTAATTGGAGGACTTGAGCGTTATCACTTCACAAATTGTTGTGATGTCACTTTATTTGAATTCAACTCCGCTTTCCTCAGGGTAGGAAAGGTAATGAACACACCTGCTCAACTAACACAATACTACTGCTACGCAGAAAAATGGGACTGGACCCTGAGTAAGCCCCTACTGGACAGCACCTAATCTTTATGATCCCAGTGAATTTTGGGAGTTTCGATGGAAAATTTATCTGCTGCGGCGCCATACGGCTCAAAGCTCCATAAATGATGGAACCATATACTACATATTCACTAACACTTTGGGTCCCATGCAGCATGCGAGCTGCAGTCTACCGCCTACATGAAACTTCGCAGATCATTTCTTGTAGCAGATAATTGAGGTTCTTGTTGTGTTCTCCTTCTTCATGTAATAAATGACCCGTTTCCCTTCTCAATCCGCATTGTTATCATGGTGCTTCAGTTTTGGCTTCATCAGTTTCCAAAATTTTAGTTGAATTTCTGCGCGCCCACCCGCAAAAGTGTTAAAAATGCGCATCTTCAATAGTGTCAATTTGTCTAGAAATTTCGCTTTTATAGCTTCTGTGAAATACCATTGTTCCTATTGTCTGGTATAATGATCGTAATACAACAAACTTGGTGTACTGCTCGGACAGCAGAGTCTTCTCATCCATGCAAAGACATGAATGTGGAGGAATGTTGGCGTCATCGCATGAACGATAAACTGCATGCGCAGCTCTCAGGAATGAAGCTCCTTGGACTAAATATTATATTATTTGCCTCTACAATTTCGGTAGCTGTCATGAAAGGTGAGGAAGGCAAGCTCACGTGTCTCTTCTTGCTCAATCGTTGGAGTAGTTTCAAAGCCCATGGTAGCTAGGTCCATCAGTGTCATACCGACGTCCTTTGTATTCACTAATCTAAACAAGTAGTGAACCTTTGACACAGTATTCTATGTACAAATGGAAAGGAGGTTCAGTAGCGCTCTTATTGCAAGGAAAGGAAACAGAAGGAATGAAGTAATTTGCGTACAATTCCTTCCGATAGAACCCACCTGTTCACGTTGAAATCCAGATTGAGTTTCGAGGAGTAATGCTTCCTCAGGAACTTCTCGGGCAACTTTATTGATAGAAGAGGTGACCGTTCTTCGACACACAGTGAAGCCAGCGCGCTTCTGTCCTGAACTTTCATTATTAAAGGAATCTTCCGCGGAAAAAGCTCCGCCTCCATTACCACAGAAAAACGATACCTTAGGCCCCTAGCCTCATGAGCATAGCAAAAAGAACGGAACATAAGCGTTAGTTTCGATAATACTAATCCTACACACAAGACAAAATGATCACTCTTTCCGTGGAAGATTCCTTTAAGGTATCGTTTTCTGTGGTAATGAGGGCGGAGCTTTTTCCGTGGAAGATTCCTTTAAGATATTATGATAATTCGAAATTCGCATTTGATATAAATATGTTCAGGTGAAACAGCAAGAGGGCATTGATCAACTGTTTCAGAGTGCGCTGGCTTCAATTCAGGAGCTCTATGGAATGACCACGAGCACTGTTCAATTCATCGTCAAAAGGAGCAACTGGGAAGCAGCACCTCTAGTCGCTGCCTCACCTCCATGACAGCTTGTAAAAGCAACGTCTTTTATTGATTCTCCCGAGAGGTAATTGGAGATATACGGTATAGGTTGATCATAAATTAAGGTAACTAGATAAAGTGATCACAGGAAATATATGTATACAGCATGTAAATGACATTCGGAAAATAAACT